>QEPC01010958.1:1071620-1104429 GCA_003113815.1 Sphenodon punctatus
AGAGATCTAGCAGGATGAGCCACCCAATTATGGAGCCACCCAAAGGAGAAAGTTGCTTGTTTGTAACCAAAGTTCTTCAAGATGGCTCCATATATTCTCATACTACCTACCCATCGATCTCCTCTAGGGTTTCTTCTGCAGTTGGAAGGAACTTGGAATTCAGGGACGTAGGGATAATATATACTACTGTGCACAAGGTATTCACATGATGGGGTGGAGTTAGCTTTGCAGTTAATGGCTAGTGGAAGACAGAACCTGGCTCTTGAGCTCTCACAAAAACCCATGAGTGAGAATATATGGAGCCATCCTGAAGAACCTTGGTTACAAACAAGCAATCTTCCCATTCTCTTGGGACTCATGAAAACAGATTCCCCCCTCCCTCCTCTGCCTGTGGAGAGAAGGAGCGCCACAGCAAGCTGGGTTCATTAACCCCATGCATTCGAGAATGGGGAGGGGGTGAGCCAGGTTCCTTCTGCCCTGCTGAATTTCTCCCCTGAGATGCGGGGAGAAACCTGCCTACCTCCTACCCCTCCTCATGCAGGATTGAGCTGGATGCTGTTGCAGGGGAGGTGAAAGAGATCCCCCTGGGGTCTGAGTGGGTAAATGTGGGGTGTGTGAGAGACAGCAGATGAACATGTGTGATGGGGGTGAGTGGACATGAGTGAGAGAGAGAGTGTGAGAGAGAGAGAGAGAGAGAGTGTGTGAGAGAGAGAGAGAGAACACATGTGTGGCGTGGGTGAGGAGGGGTGCATGTGAGAGGGGGTGCATGTGTGGGGGCATGTGAGAGGGTGCATGCATGCATGCAAGTGGAAGTGGCACTGCCAACTTACAGTGTCCCTGCCACCCACTCCAACATCGTCAACATCCACCAGCTGCCACAGCTCTAGTAGGAAAAAATGTTGGGTCCAATCCTGCAATTCCGACTCAGGCACACCACCCATTAAATATATTACAGTTTCACACAACCATACAGTGAATATTATGATTACTGTGCTTTCTTTCAAATTTCACCCCAGAAATTTTGCAACATTCACGAACATGGCCCGTGAGGAGGGGTGCATGTGAGAGAAGGGATGCATGTGGTAGGGGTGCATGGGAGAGGCAGGGAGTGCCTGTGGGGGGGGGGCATGTGAGAGGGAAGGGTGTTGCGTGTGAGAGCGTGTGCGCGTATGTGGTTGGGCGGTGCATGAGAGTGGAAGTGGCACTGTCAACTTGCAGTGTCCCTGCCACCCACATCAACACCCACAACGTCCACTAGCCACCACAGCTCTAGTAGAGAGAAATCTTGCATCTAATCCTGCAATACCAACTCAGGCACACCACCCATTAAATATTACAGTTTCACACATCCACACAGTGAATATTATGATTACTGTGCTTTCTTTCAAATTTCTCCCCCAAAATTTTGCAACATTCATGAACAAACTGCTCTAAAACGATGGCAATCTACAGTTTTTAAATATGAAAGAAACTATAAATGGGAGAAATAAATGCAGTGTAAATAACCAGTGGGTAATTAAGTTTATTTTTAAATAGCATCAAAGTTCAGAAGAAAGAACAACAAAGCCTATCTAGTACAAAAATGCACAAAGGATCTGCCTGCATAATTAGTTATCTAGCAGTAGCCAAAGTCCCTTTTATATAGATTGATTTTTTGTTGGAGATTGCATCTTGAAAATCTGAACTGAAAATGCTTTTTGTAACGTTCAAACATTAAGATGCCTTTGGTAACACTACAGGCTGGAGATCCCAAATAGATATTTAATTTAGATTGAACAAGACACTTATGCTATGGTAAATAAATAGCAGCTTATTAATGAAAGCCTCTTCATTGATGTTTAATGACTACTGAATCTATGGCATTTCTGTTAATCTGAAATAAATGTGTTTAATAATCAATTGGTATTTGTTTATCATGTAATAATGGTCTTATTAAATGAGAATTAAATGCCTATTAGGGAGTGTTAACTTAAAGCAGTACCATGTCTTCTGAATGAGGCTACAATGATTAATTCTCTGCTTCTTCAAAAGTAGTAACATATTCATTGTCACAATACTGTAATGTACATTACAAAACCATAACTGAGAACTTTGAATTTCTGAACACAAAAGAGAAAGATAAAATGTTTCTAAATGCCAATTAAAATGAATATCCTAATGTATAAATATTACATTTAAGGGGATGTCTTTTCCTGAATTTCACTGTTTATTATTTAAGGGTGTTTGCAAAGCAGCTATAAGAAAAACAGTTTTCCCCTACTCCCAACAGTTTTTCTTTTCCAAAGTATTATACTCTACTATTAACAGCACAATAAGAATGATTTTCTAGAATGATTTCTCTCAGAGAGAGAATTTACCGCTAAAATATTAGTTTTAATTGTAAACACCCCACCCACCCCATTCCATCAACATGGGGTTTGTTCAAAATATCAAAAAATAAAACTTATTAAGATAGCCATCAGTTTCATTTTCCTTGCTGTCATTTGTTTAAGTTATGAAATCTCCAATTTATTTCCATGGTGAAAGTTGTTCTGAGACTTGCTTTTCCCCTTCCATTTCAAGGACTGAATAATTAGTGAATGTTACATTTGTGTCAGACCAAACACCCATAATGAAAAATAAACACCAACTGAAAGAGATGCAGGAGATCTTGGGATACAGTAATTTACTGCTTTAGGATTCAGTTCTGAAATCATTCAAGACAATGGAACAAATCCTGAAGGAAGAGACTTGAGGCCTTTGTTTTTTCCTAATACTAAGAGCAGTTAAAATCACGTGTACAGTCAAAGGTTCGTAAAAGAGGCTGTAGAGAGAAGAAAAAGGAAAAAAGAGAATGTCTCTTAGACTTGAAGCAGTACATGAGGAACAGAATCTTGGAAGATGATTCATCGGTACAGTGTGGAACACATCATGTTTCCTCACAGAATAACTGCTTTATGTAGATGTTTCATAATAACTGGAATAACAACAATAAAAATAATTTTTATTTTAGTCTATTAAGATGCATTGTCACAGAGAACTTTTTTTTTTTTACTCCACTAAGCAAACGATTGTCATTTTAGCCAAGATCAGTCAAATTAGTTTCAACTGCATATTAATTATAGATATGGCAAAATAGTTCATGCAAAATTTGACCAAAGGCCAATGTTGCCCACTTTACAGGCAAGTTTAATTGTTAAAGTGATTGTCTTGTTATTTTTCTTTGGGAAACATAACCCAGTATCGACAAGCTATCTTTGCACACGTCAAATAGTCCAGTGATTGCTCACTTCACTTCATGTTGGAAACATGCTCAGTAGTTAGACACACTCTATGCTAAGTCTCAGTTCAGAGGGAACTTTTGGACCAAGTTATAAATCTGTCCTGCAGATACTGATAACAGATTGGCCCAAAACTAGAAATGAACTAATATTTCCCAAAAATCATTCTGTGTCATTTCCTAGAATTAAAAAACCAACAACCTTAATTTGCTTCAGCTGTGCTTACACCCCTTTTGCATTTAACTTGCTGCCAGCATTCGAGTGTCAGAGTTAACCAGAAGGATTATGCACAGAAATAGACAATCTTAAGTAAATATCAGAAATGTTCAATGCAGGTAATTTTGAAAAGGACAACCTTTGTCCAAACCTGGTTGTCCTTATACAATTAGAGCATCCATATTCAAAATTAATCAGTACAAATTTCAAATATCAAACACAGCTACTTAATGATCTACAAAGCAACAATTAGACATTAGAAATTATTTGGCAAATAAGCAACACGTGCAAGAAAATAGCGAGCTGCTCACACGGGCAGTTTGTAAACAGAAAAAGAGGCTACGTTCGTTGAATAAATTATTTACTCCTTGGTCAGCTCTACCTTGGATCAGATCCAGGGTCAGTGTGAGCAAATGCAAATCACAGTGAATTGCACAGAGTTTCTAGCTATAATATTTCTAATAATTCAGAGTTTCTATAATATTTATCAAGCGCTTACAGGAGGGATAAATTTCATCCTCTATTCTCTTTAATTCAACTTCTTTATTGGGTACCTAAATCTACATTTATCTATACCATGAAAATACATTTTTGGTTAAGAAACAATCTCTCAATCAACCTTGCAAATGTTTCACCAAAAGGGCTCTATTTGACTGTATCAATTAAGATAATTCATAGATTATATTCTGGTAAATCCAGTCAACTATTGGGGTCAAAAGGTCCTACCGGTATGCATATTTCTGTCACTGAAATTGTGCATTTGCAGAACTATTAGTAACCAAACTCCAAAACTCAAGACAATCATCTTAGCTCTTGCAAAAGAAAGGATTATAATTAAACACTCAAGCCCTGTCATAACAGCCAGTCAAAGCTGAACAGATCAGAGACACTTAACACCAGTTGGCTTTGAAAAAAAAGCATGCTGCAGAGGGGAGTTCATCCCTTTAAATGAAAGGCAATTTTTCTGCTGTGAAAAATATAGTAAAGATCCATTCATCTTATCATGCAGGAATGATTTATTAAGATTTGGAAAGCTTTTTTTAATTTTAGAAGCCCTGCTCCTAACGCTAGTTTGAATTCCCCCAGTTGAAGTGTTAGTTGATTGTGGTGAAAGCAGAGCACTTCAAAGTGTCATTTATTTCGTTTCTCACGCACACACACCCCCTAGAATGGCCAGGGCTTAAAATTAACACGTAGGCCGGTGCACAGTCCAAGTTGTGTCAGTTAGCGTACACAGTCATCGCAATGCTAGCTTTGGGATTTCAGGTGCCAAGAGGTTAAGCAATTTTACCTTGTTAAAAATTTAAATAAAGAAATCTCCTCCTGAGAGCTGAGAATATCTTTAAATTAGGACATCACACTGTATTCTGCAGTTAGACTGTTTAGACAGGGCATGGGGTTGCTTTTCAGGCTCTCTGCCATTACCCAGGCAGGCCAAAGAAGCTGTATGTTTTTTACGTTAGTTTAAAAACGGAGAACTAAATTAACAAAAAAATATAATTTCAAGGTCTTAAAACCTGCTTTTTAAAAATAATAATAATTTTAAAAATTTAAAATAAAAAAGATCTTGTTACCAAAATAATTGTAGTCCAAAGCCGCAGAGCACCATCTTGTGGCTATTTCTATTTTCTGGGAGGAAAAATCGTTTTTAGTGCATGAATAATTTAACTGTTTCTATGCTGGTACTGTCAAGACTCGTACGCAAAACAATTGGACCTACCCCATTTTCTACCTTTTTCCAGGAATACCATGCCATTTTTACTTTCAGAAAAATGCTCTTCAGCTCCTCCATTCTAACCTACACCCTGCTGCAAAACCAGCAGAGCCTAACTTTATATGGCTTTGACCAATAAATGCGATTCTAGAACAAGAAATTACCAGTCTCAAAAAATCATCTATCACAATAGGGTATATCTGCATAATTCCTGACTTCATACCATTTATGCTAGTGTTTTTGATGCTTCAACCTTCCTTTCCCTTACCCACATTAGCTGTCCATTAACTGATTCAAGAATCTCTTGCACTTTGCCGTTGGTGTAATCATTTGTCTCTGTACTAAGTGGGTGCAAAATGCTATCAAAGCAGAGTGGCCTGACTCAAATTGCACAGATATAAATAGATACAAAAGGTGCAAAGAATTCATCTTTTACTATCCTTTCTGACCATAAACCTACCAGGTCTGCAATTCCAGCCTGCTACCAAGGAAAAAAAGGATGGGTGAATTTGCGTGTATTGCTACTGAGGCCCTTTTTACACGGACGGGGGTAACTGGGGGGATGGGTGTTTTGGTGCAGTGGGCGTAGGTGGATGTGTGTCCCTTTACATGGACACACACCCACCTCCACCAGTTTTCCGGAGGGCTCCGTGGGTGGAGGTGGGTGTTGCGCGGGAGTGCGCACGCATACTCACCCATCCTGCTCGGTGTTCAGATGGACGGACACCGAGAGGACAGCCATCACCCCACCCACCACCAGCCGTTTACACAGACACCCCACACACACACACACGAACACTGAGTGGGGAGGAGGGGGCGTCCATGTAAAAACGGCCCATGAGACAACAGCAGAATATACTCAAAGTTAAAGGAGGATATATTTTGTCACCTAAAGGTATCTCCTGCTGTTTTTATCATGTTGCACCTCTGCATGAATCCCTTCATTGGTTTTCTGCCTCCAACAAATTCAAGTTCCTCACCCTTTCACTTCCAAATTTCACCTCATTTTAATTTCCTGCTGTCCTTTCCTCATAGCCCCAACCACCTTTCCAACCTCTTAGGGCATTTTCACACAAGACACTCTCCACCCACCCACCCATTATACATGTTAGAGGACACTCATGGGGCAACACTGCAGGCCTCCAACATGTATTGTGGGTGGGTAAGTGAGTGGGGTGTCTTGTGTGAAAATACCACAAGTCTTCTTCTCACTCTGCCCTTAACCTCCATTTGACGTTAGCCTCCTCTCAAAATGTCATATACACCCACCTGTAACAGTTCCCCCCTTTTTGGCCTACCAAGAACTGCCTATCTCCTCAAAAGCCTTTTAAAAGCTACTTCTCTCATCTAGGGATTCCACAGGTGTAGCTTTCACCTGGACGGTCCAGGAATTGGGGTCTACGTCCTGTATCTGCGTTGACATATTTGCCGACGCACCGAAGGAAACAGGACACAAGCACTGGGTTTTTAACGGCCGTACTCTTTATCAAATCGAATTATAATTAAATTGGGTGGGGGAAATTGCCTAGCGCGATATGGGTCCAGTACTTGAACTTTGTCAACCGAAACAGTAACTCAGGGGTGGTTTCTATGTACCCTCAATTACCACCCCAATCGTGAATACAACGGCTCCCCCTCTCGGTGGCCCCTGCCACGGGTGAGGGGGACCAAATCCTTCTGAACTTGAGTAAAGATGAGGGCACCTTCCGACAGGGGACCGTACCTGTCCCTACCACCCTCACTCAACACCTGTCCAAGAGAGGCTGCCCCGCCGCTTGCCGTAACCTGCTTTTCCAGCGGGTGGGCCTCCCCATCTCTTAAGGAGATGACTCATACTTATGGTCATTCTAACCTACTCTAACCTACAGTACTGGACCCCTGCCAGAGTATGACAATGGTTGAAACAGGCACAACACCCCCCACCCCCCAATTCTAAGGGTCAACCAAACAGCCGAATGCCCAGTACTGCGATGAAGGGGAAAAAACAAGAACCCAAGTAGTCAGGCCCGATTAGGGCTCCCTTAAAAATTCCTTCTTGGTCCCTAATGGCGACCGGTAAGAACCCACAGTGTATGAGGAGGGAGGGTGGGTGCTGTTTTGTTGGCGCTCCGAGCTGCAAGTGGGACTGGAGCTGAGTTCATTGCTGCACGCGGGCCCCACCCCTCGGGCGAAGACCACATGCCTAACTCCCAGCCTACCATCGCCTATGGGGGTTGCATAGCAGCCCCTGCAGGGTTCTCCTCTAGCCCTGCGCCACCGCTCCTTTCCCACCTCAGGGCTCCGTCGCAGCCCCGAGGTGGGAATAGCTCAGCCATCCTGCCCCCCTCCTAAGCGGGCGCAGTAAGGGGCCTCCCACCCCCCTCCGGGGGGGGGCACAGAGGCAAGACTTGGATGCCATCTGGAGATCATCTTGTACACTGTTTGTTCTAAGGAGATTCTGTTGCACAATGGTTGTTCTTTGAGGTACCTGCTCTGTGGAACTTTATGGTGCTGAGGCACTGAGAATTAAGGGACCTTTTAAGGCCTGCATCACTACTATTTTAAATTTGCTCAAATATACACAAGCACATGCAGATATATGCAAATCAGCAGTGTCTTGTTTTCTTCTAAGGGACAGGCTAAGGTCGTGGCAACCTTACAAGTTTCACCTCCCCCATTACCCTTCTCTTTTCTGAACTGCTATTCCATGGCTGAGCCTTGTTTTGATTTGTTCTAGCCAAATTGTAAACCCTTCAGCATGGGAGACATATCACATTATAGCTTTTTAAACTCCCTCAATATTTGTGGCATTTTCTAAATACTGGATTCTGCCACGTTCCTTACACTGGGTAATATTTTACTCCTTAACTAACCCACTGAAATTAATGGGAACAAATTACAGTCCTATGAATCTGGGTGCACCACAATCAAGCAGCATAAAATAAATGTCTCTGAGAAGATTGTGACTGATTAACTCTTCTTTGGACTCAACAATAAAATATGTTTCCTAGGATTTTCAGGGTGCATGGAAAAGTAAAACTATTTTTACCTGAAAAATGGCAATGTCTTCTTTGACCAGTATTTTGCCTGCATAAGAAGAGGAAACCCTTGATGCTTCTGTTGAGGACTGACAGATTGCAGGTATACTGGAAATATACAGGGTTGAAAGGAAAATAAGCTCCAACTGTGCCTTCCATTACAGGCTTAGAGTACAGCAGGGCAGGAAATTACTTTTTATTCAGCAAATAAATTCACAAAAGAAGATATTTTTGCATGTTTATTAAAATTGCTGTTACAGTCTTTAATTTTTGTTAAAAAAAATTGTTGGGGAAGGACATCTGTAATCGGATTCCTTTTTAAAAAAAATAAGTTTATGAAAACCAAAAAAAAATCAGTTAAAAATTATCTCTGGAAATTTCCAATTTTCAAAAATACTTTTTATCAAAAGCATTTTGATGTAAAAGTTTTGAATAGTTATATTACATAGAAAGATGACCTCATGAATTGCACCAGATTTATCCAGATATTTTTAAAAGGCTTCTCTGCGCAGTTTACCTCTCATTTGGGAAACAAAAAAAAAAGAACAAGGGGAGAGGGGTGTTTTGCACTGATGGGGGAAAAAAATGCAATTTTTTGTTGGTGAGAGGACAGGGAGACACAGATGGCAATATTGCCATTACTTGTTAATAGTCCTGATTGTGGCCACTGCCACACAAAATTAGACGTTAATCTGTCCTGTCTAAACCAGAAGCAAAATATCCAGAACCAAGAATTATTACTTTCTCTATTATCTAGGTCCCTCTTGTATATTGGAGTTTCTTAAACAGTTTTCAAAAGAACAGGTGAAAAGGACAGTGAAGTACTGACATCTTATTTCTCTGTGTTTGCATTTTCCTATGCGAGGCATAATCTGGTTCTTAGGGAGTTAATGCACCTGCCATTCCAGTGCTGACGAGCAGTTTTTCAAAGGAATATGGAACATTTTTTTTTAAAAGACCCAAAGATTGCACTCTGGAGACTTCTTGAGTCCTGCCAATAACTAGCAGGTACCAAACATGTGAATATTTTTGACTGCACTATGATTGATGGTGCTTATTTGTGGCTCACTGCCTAAACCTCTCATTGGCTTTGTGTATCTCTCCCTCTCCACTCCCACCCTCTGGCTTTTTTGAATAAAGGCATTTTCATCTTTTGGATTGGGAGAAATGATTAATCGGGTGTTTTCCCTTGTTTGGAACTGCTCTGTTCTGCTGAGAGTTTTGATGAAATAAGTGATCAGTGGAGAGAAATTAAAAGCTATTATGGCGATAGAGGCCTTTTGTCTAATGACCTGGAGCGCTATGTGAAGAGAAGGGGCCAAATCCTATGGGATTGCCACCACTATGTTCCCACTCCTTCCTTTTCTTTTTCCACAGCAGTGTGCATAAGGGCGTAAAGTTGGTGGCAGAGTGAGCAGTCCTCTGTATGATACTCTTACAAGAAAGAAGCCCTAAGACTTGGTAAGTCAAACAAGTACTATCAGGGAGAGGATTAATTTACCCATTCTTTCCTCTCCTACCTGTGAAACACCCCCAAAGGAGTACTCTAAAAGAGCAAAGAGACAGTGGAGAGTGTATAGCATGCTATTTTTGAGGGGCCAAGCCCCCTGCTCCCTCTACAGTGGAGCAGCAACTCCTTCTACAATGGAGAATCAGAAGATAAATCCATATTCTTGATCTGTACAATTTTCCTGTCTCTGGTATAGCTGATGCTGCTGCAGTGGGTAAGAAGTCCATTCATATTTTGCAATGTCTTAGTAAGAACGAAGCCCCAAACTCTATTAAATTCTGATTTGAACTGCAAAGAGCACTTTTTAAAATTGCTTTTAACCCTTGTACCAAACCTCACTTTGCACTAGCAGAGCTGGCTAAAGAGAGGCAGGTGAACTTGCTTGGTTTTTTGTGTTTTCACACACACAAATAAACATGATGCTTTTCTTTCGGGGAAGAGTCGAAGACAAATTAGTTGGATAAGAGATAAGGCATGAAGCGCCTTGAGCCCAGACAAAGGTGCTTCAACAAGATGATGGGAGTGATTCCCAAGCTTGACTTTAAGTTATGCAGCCAAACTTAAGTACAAGTAATGCTGTTTACTCAAAGTTGTCATTTTTACTGAACTAGTTACTACTAATCATTTCTATAGCGCTACTAGGCATATGCAGCGCTTTACAGATATAGAGTGCTTTTAGATGCGACGGGCTGCCCCGCCGCTGCAGACTCTTGTGGGCAGTGGAGGAAGCCGTCACCCCGGTTGGGATCTGCTGGGCCACCAAAAAGTGGGACAGGATGGGGAGAAGGTGAGATAACACACAGGCGGGCAGCCATGGTGGCCGCCATGGCACCTGGCACCACTCTGGACCAGGAAAAGTAAAGCAGGCTGTCAGATGTGATAGCCTGCTTTACTCCAGGTTCACCGGCTGGCTCCCAACCGTGGTGCAGCTTAGCCCGGCCTGCGACTTGGGGATTTCCCTGAGTGACAGTCTGGGCTAAACTCCACCAGTCGGGAGCCAGATCATGGTAAAATTTGGCAGCTGGTTTCAAATGTGACGCTGGCACCCAAATTAATCTGCGCTAAAGCAGATTAATCTGTGCAAGCGTCACACATCTGAAAACACCCACAGATTTTGGAGACAGGTCCCTGCCCAGTGGGCTTACAATCTAAGATAGACACAGGTGAAGGGAATACAGGGAAAGTCGGACACACACACATTTCCATTTTACAGATGGGGAACAGAGGCTGAGAGGTTGCCCAAGGCCACACAGTGAGTTTATGCCTAGGACAGGATTCAAACCCTGGTTTCCCAGCACCAAGTCCAGCACCATATATCCACTACACCGCACTGGATCTCTAAATACAGACTCCTCCAAGGGCATTCACTTGACAGGTCTCATCTCTGGCAAACATTAGATTTAATTTGGAGGTGTGCACAAGCCCAAGAAAACATGGAATAAAGATCACCCAGAGCTACTAAATTTTGCATTCTAGACAAAGCCAAACACTTCACCCAAAGACTTGCAAACATCAATAAAACTGTGGCAACTCTCTCTGATCCAAAAAGAGCTTGTAACAGAATTAGAACCAAATTAGAACTTATTTAAATCTCTTCTTACAGTCAGGCCCCCAGTTTTATCTGAACAGATAACAGGCATCTCCTAGAACTCTGAATGATCTGCTTGCTTCCCGTTGTCCTAGCAAGGCAGATATTTGTCTGTTGTGTGTACACAAGTACCTGCAAAATGGTCAAACAGTGTCACCCACAGGAAAGAGGGAAAGTTGCAGCTTTAAATATCAAATACTTAGCTTGAATAACTGTATTGTAGATGACCAGAAGGTAGCTGGAGCTAATCTTAACCACAAGTTATTTTGGTTAACTTTCATCAGATAAGCATGTTTAAGAGATCAAAACGTTGAAGGCACCAAATCAGCCTCTGAAACACATCTGCTTTGTATACAAGTCAGATGAACAACTGCCTGATTTTGACAGGCCATACTTGAAAAAAAACTAGTTCTAAAATTCTACCCAGCACCCACTATCCTCTAGAACCAGGTTTGAAGATTGTGAAACCTGGCTGTTAACTCCACTCAGAGCCAGCCAACGCAGGAGAGGAATGGCTGGGATTCTGAACAGCTTCTCACCCAGCCAAATGCAAAGGGGAGATTTTTAAAAGGCAATAGAGTAAAATACATGAATAAGCATTCATCAGTCCAATTAGGGAGTTTGTCCTGGTTGCTAGCGCAGGTGGCTTTTGCTTCTGTTGTTAACTTACTCTTACTGTATGGCTCTGAGCAAGTGAAATCATTGCTCTGTGCCTCAACTTCACCATCTGTAACACTGGAGACAATATTCTGCACGTTCCGTTCCCTTCCCCCCACTCGCCCACTCACCCACACACCCAGCGGGGAGGGGGGTGTCATTCGTGCAAAAATGCCCTTAATGCTAGCACAGCAAGATCCTTGGATGGAAAGCAGAAGTCACTCCAACCAGCATTCTAATATATTATCCCTATGAACTGTAGTCAGTGGAGCAAATTACATGGAGAAGCTGTGTGATCCAACACATATGTTTGCATATCAACTAACTCCACAAGCAGCATCAGTTTATTTCATCCCAGTGACCTATGCATAAATTATAAGCAAAAATAAAGGAGAGAGACAAACTCCTCAATAATGCTGCTTCTTTCTACTGAGTTTTCCAATGTTTCAGGGCACTGCTTCCTGTTCATCCCCAGGGACTTCAGAATATCAAAGCTGCAAATGAGGTGAGGGACAGTGAATCAGCCTGACTTCAGAATGGGGGATGCACATGTGGCAGACGGGACACACAAGGGTACTAACGTATTCTCAACCAATTCCCTTTCTTAGTTTAGGCCCATGCAAGCCATGTCTGGCTTATACAAACATAGTATCATACTGATAGGTTCTCCAGAAGCCGATTCAGCTAATGGAGAACTTATAGGCTGCAGGCTACCGCCTTGGTGGGTTTAGGAGGAGGAGTTGGGAGAGGGTGGGTTAATAATAGTCATATTTTTATACAGCGCCCCCCTGCATAGCACTTGGAACGCTTTACATATAACTAATTTTTTCACTAAAAATTTACAGTTTTAATACAAAGAAAATCATTTCTGCCAGTCTATCTCCCACCCTGATCCCACTGCATTTTTAACAAAAATTTATCAGACAGAATATACCTGTAACAGAAAAAAACTGTGTGTATGTAGTGAGTATATATAAGATACCTGTGTGTATCTAAGGGGAGCCTAGCCACAGAAAGCTGATTCAATAAGGAACTTCAATGAAGAGGGAAAGAGTAGATGGAGACAAAGGATGCTTTTACATGGATCATGCCCACACCTCTGCTCTGCCTCACACCCGGGCATGCCATCCATTTAAAGGAAGCCTGACAGATGCACAGGCAGAGCTGCCCCAGTCCCACCTGAGCTACTCTGGAACATCCTGGAGCATGGCTAGTGCAGCGGGCCGCCAAACCCTGGGACACCAGCCGGAGGTGGAGCTGTGGTCCATCTGCTTGGTGGATGGCCAGTGCAGCTCTGCTCCTGGTCGGGGGTTGCCCCGGGCATCGCCATAGAGCTGTGGGCAGCAGCCTAGAACAGCAGATGATCCACCCGCAGCTCTATGGTGTGGGGGAGGGAGACACCATACAGGTGGATGGTGGGTTGCACCAGCACCAGATCTCTTTAAAATAGGGCTGTAATCAGGCAGATGCAGGGGTGCACACCCACGTCTATCTAAAGACACCCACTGTAGTTCGAATGATATCTTTTATTGGACCAACAGTTGTTGGCAGAAATGTGCAAGCTTTCAAATCTCATAGGGTCCTTCCTCAGGCAAGCAGGAGTCAGAACTGAAGATATGAGAAAAGAAAAGTGGGTATATATCATGTAACAGAAGAGAAGGGAGGGGAGAGAAGGGACTGTGTTTTGCTCAAATCTTCAGTTCTGACTCCTACTCACCTGAGGAAGGACCCTGTGAGATCTGAAAGCTTACACATTTCTACCAAGTTGGTCCAATAAAAGATATTATTTGAACTGTTTTGTCCCCATCTCCATCACTCGGGACCAACCCAGCAACAACGCTCTTTGGAGGAAAACAGGAAGGAGTCTTAGGCCGTTTTTACATGGACGCCAACACCCCACTCCACCCGCTGGGTGTACGGGTGGGTGTGCGGTGGGGGGCGTCCAGGTAAACGCTGCAGTGGTGGGCAGGGGGATGGGTGTGCGCCCATGGGAACACCACGGGCGGGGGGGCGCTCCTGCGCAACACCCACCTCCACCCATCACCCACCCACAGAACCATCCAGCAAACTGGAGGCGGCTCCGTGGGTGGAGATGGGTGTGCGCGCACGGAAACAGACGCACACCCACCTCCACCCACCCACACAGTCTGTTTAAAAATGGCCTTAGTGTCACAGTAGTGGTGATGGCCACATGCAAAACTCCATTCTGGGGTCCCTATCCCCTCCTTTTTAGGATTTGTATCCCCTCTTCTTACTAGAATTGTAATACTAAGCTATAATTCCTGGACTTTCAAACAGGACAGTAACTACACTACATACTGAATAAGCAACATTTTACTACTCTATAACATAACATTTGGGAAAGCAATACCCCAGTCTTCTCTGAGGGCAGGGCAGACTCCCACTAATCAGACTGTCCAGGACTGTTTGGTCTCACAAAATTATACCTAAATTTGTTTCCCACTTGATTCCAACACAATTGTCCAAATGTGAACCAACACACATCTGATGGATGGGCTATGACGACAGACAACAGCAAGGCTCCTTTGCTCCCTTGGCACCCATTCAATTGCATCGGTTGCTTATTCCAAAACTCTGTTACAGAGTCACCTACAAATGCCATCTGAGATCAGGGTTGCATTATGCTACATACTTTTCACTCGTCACAGATGTGAAAGTGATTTACAAAGGCTCTCAAATAACATTTTTCATATTTTATGGATGGGGAAATGAAAGTCTAGTGACATGCCCATGCCCATGGTCACTGGGCAAGTCACTGCCAGAGTAGAACCTAGATTTTCCAGTGCCCCCCACTGTACAATACAGTCTCCTTAATTACCAATAATTTCACAGGTATGTTTGTCATCCTATGTGCTTCTTTGGCTGTAGCCTGGGCAGTGTGATGCTGCTCCGAAGGACCTTAACTGCAGAGGAGTCAGGGAAGGGATGATCAGACAGCTCTCACATTTTCAATGTAGCTACAGAATACAAGGTCAAGCTCCCTTGCGAGCAGAAAGCTTTTTTCAGTCTTTTGGAGGAGGAGAAGACAAGCACATTGTTAAAATAATTAAAAGCTTGAGGCATTATTCCATTTTAGGGACTTGAGCAATTAAAAAAAGTAGTATGTTTCATTGACTTAATTTGTGGTTCTCTCCCTCCCCTCAAAACACACCACCAAAATAATCCTAATAGCTGCAGCCACAGCATTTACTGCACATTATGGCATCTGAGAAAGTGCTGACTGGGACAGCTGACAACCGCTCTGCAATGTAATTCACACCATATCATCATCTCCTGGCCTCTTGGATTTCTCATTGAAAAATTATGTGATGCTTTTTTGGAAACCCAATACTGAGTTATTGATACGCAGCACACACCAAACACTCCAACTCCCAGCAAATTAGCTTTAGCCTTTACAAAATTACATAAAGTTTCAACCCCAGCCTCCCAATTTTAATTTGATTGTTTGTTTGTTTTTCTCAACAGCAGCTTTGGGTTTAGAAAATGTGTGCATTCCTTCATATGTATGCTGCGTCTTCAACATATGGGGTAAGGTATTCTAATTTTCTCTTGAATATGGACTGTTTATGTTTTGGGGGTTTTGTTGTTAATCCTCTCATGGGTATTACACAGAACCAATCACTTTGCACCCATCCACACGCTTTTAACATGGGAAGATAGGTAATCCCTTTCTAATTTAGATCTTTAAACAGCAGGTACTAAATTTAATGGTCGGGCAATTTTTGACTAACGTTTTCAAGGCTGCTTTAATATCTAGATACAATCCAGAAGAAATATATGCAGAAGAATTGTTTCTTTATTCCTGTATAATAAATAAAATACAACCTGATCAAAAATGTCATTGATTTATCTGTCTACTTCGATTTAAATGTCTACTAAACGCAAACCAGTGTAACATCCTTTGTATTGCCAATGTAAGAAATACACATATCTAATTGAGTACTGTTCTGTTACTACTCTCATCACATCAAATACAGCCTTATATAGGACTTGCCATGAAGCATTATATAACTGATCCACTGAGATCAGAATCCCTTAGTCAATATATGATGCTTCAGAAAAAAAATGAAAACACAGCCATAGTGGATTTACATTGGGTATTTTCTCATGGACATGGGGGTGCAACCCTGCAGCTGCCTGCTTGCAGTCGCATCTGTGTCCATTTTAAATGGACCCGACAGCTGCCGGGGTCTCTCCCCCACACTTTAATGTTGCGGGTGAATCACCCGCAACGCTATGATGTTGCCAGGGCAACCCTGGCCAAAAGCAGGGCTGCTGCAGCACGCAACCCCACCTCTGGCCAGTGACCCAGGGTTGGGCTGCCTACTCTGCTGGCAGTATGCTGGGACGGTCTGGAGCACTGCTGGCAGGGCAGCCCCAGAACAGGGATAGTCTGGCCTGCCTCTGTTCCTTTAAATGGAAGGTCTGCACACAGGTGAGGCACGGCAGGGCCGGTACAGCTATCCGTGTGAAGAAGACACCCATTACGTGTAGGTATGTGCAATTCCTAGCACCTTCTCACACTCAACCGAGCCAGTACCTATACCACAATAATTGATTAATCCTACTTAAACATAATTAGATACAAAACTTACCGGTAATACAATTATTGAGCCCACCAGTAATACAAGAATTCAGCTCCATGGTTTAAACTTCAGACAGAATTTATTATTGTGAAGTTATGAACAGAAGACTACATGGCGCGGGGACAAAGGAAGACTATAGAGTTTTCCATTTCTGCAGTACTGGTTCAAATTCAGAGCCAGTTCACAGCATTTAATGAATCATTGCCATTAGAAGGGTGCTGCTATCCCTTTGCTGTACTAATTTTATTACCAATAACATCTTGCTACTCACTGGTGCTGGAGAAGCAGAGCCCATGGAAATTAAAGAAAATGTTAGTGCACTCGTATGGGGATGAGGATTGATTTAGCTCCTCTTTTTGCCTACTGCTAATTTCCTTATTAGTGCTTCATATTTGAAGTCCAGTCCTGGCATCTCACTCTTTCGAAGAGGTCAATAAAATGAAGCCAGAGAATTGTGGCCCTGACAGGAGCATACAGAAGTAGCAATATTGTCTTATAACGGAGAGTAGATGCGTCACTGGAAATCGTATTTGGCCAGAGAGATTACGGCTGGAACAAGTCCACAAGAGCAATGGCAATTAAATAAAAGGGAAAAACAAAGTAGTCCTACTCCTAATAATGTCATATGAGGATTAAATGAATGGATTTTATCTTTGTAATTAATAGAAATTACACAAATGCAACCATAGAGTCATTCTACCCATCGGGTGCACCCATCCCTCTGATTAAGTCTACCATGGAAGTAAAAGTGATCAGCAAATCTCAAAAGTAAACTGCAAAGACACTCTCACAAGACCCGTAGCTCACACTTTCACTAAGGCTTCTTGCAAAACCAGAAGTGTGAGTATGGAAATGTTAATCCATCAGTCCATTCAAAAGATAACAGAATTCTCCTACTTCTACAGGTGTCTATGGGAGAGTTTGAAGAGTTGGTACAGTTTCAAATGAATAATTAATTTAACCAGACATGATCACTTTATGCCATTAAATATGCATTTTAATTGAACTCTCTTCAACTTTAAGTGCCATCTATTTAGTTGTGGCCTCCAACTTGGTAGCCACAACAATGTGAACAACCTCTGTTTTGCTCTTGTAAAGGCAGATGTGTGAGCAAGTGTGAAGTGCAGACAAAAAAGCCAGAAGCTATTTTTAACCCAGCTGAAAACTTGTTCCACGGGTTCTTTCCATACAGCCGTAAAAAAACAAAACACACACCACCACATACTGGCTTACAACATATATGGTAATTTTCATTCACTACACAAAGATTATTTCCCCAGTTTTTACACAGGGAAACGGCGGCATAGAGGCACATAATAAACAGGCAAAAATCAAACAAAAAGTAATTAACAAAGCTCCTAATTTTCAGCCCAACATCTTCAGATAAGCACTGTCTCTAAAGCCACGTGACAGTATTCTGCACGTTTTGCTGTTAAACTACTGCACGCATTAATTCTATACCCAGAAAATCTGTGTTTATGAGGGGGCATTTTACATGAGTCCACCAAAGAGAAAGGTGAGTGTGTAGTCTTAATTCTGGCTTTCATGTAATAATGGTTTTTTTCACTCATGAATTCAGTAGCACCACATACATTCATTGATAGCATGCGGTATATTTATTCTCGTTAAGCAAAACTGCTGGCCCACAGCATTTAAAGCTACAGTCCATACTCAGTCTGCATCCGTTTAACACACTAGCAACATATGGCATTCCATAATCAGCTGCAACATTCTACTTCAAACCCAATGCTGCATTTATAATATTATTATATGCAGTGCAAACACCAATATTTAGGAAGAAAAATGTCCTTTTTATTGGACTCCTGCTGATACCCCAGCTGTTAGCCAACACACACACAGTTTTTTCTTTTTTTGCATTGAAAGAAAAGAAGAAAAACAAAACCCCCAAGCATTCTTTTTATATATATATATTTTAAAAATCTAACATCTGAAAGGTACATTTTGTCCTGCCCCAGTAGGTCTGTAGGACCGAGTTAAAATGTGTTTTTATTAGATGAATTGCATCATTAAATTACATTATAAAAACTAAAAATGCACCATTAATTTTCAAAAACAATAGTAAATACATCTCATTTCTGATACATGATTCTGCACTTAATTTTTGCCCTAGGCCATGTTCTTTCAACAGCCTCACTGTCTCCCATTATGCAGACTATACAAATGGAGCTAAATTGCCAAAAAATCTTTTTTTGGTCAAATGTCTATAATGTGAAAATAAATGAATTTCTAATCGGCTGTTGCAAAAAGAAAAATTACTTTTTGATCTCGGCTCAGCCAAGCAAGAATCTACCTAGCTTGTATAATAAGATGCCAGGCCATCACATAGGATGCAGAGAGAGACAAAGGCTAGACAGACAGACATGGTAGTAAATTAGGTTAGCATATTCAGTTCTATACGAGTGTCATTTCTTAATTAAATGTATAGAAGTTCCACTGAACTGGAGCCTCATAGCTGGAGGGTCTTCTAATTTATTGTAGCTTCAGTTCTAAATATCTATAGATCTAGCTGCCATTTGTAAAGGAAACCAAGAATTAACAATAAGACAATGTGTTCCATCCCTAAACCATTGGCAGCTTTGGTAACACAAAATTCTTAACTTTTAAGACTTGAAAATGCCTAGTGATGTATTGGCTCATTCCTAGATTTCCACTAAAATAGAAACCACATTGCTGTAGTTACAGAAGGGTTCACAATGCTGTTCACTATACAGTGCCAGTTAGTAGTAGGCATTCACACAATGCTGTAAGAACACCACAACCACCCTTTGTATAGAACTGTTCCGAGGTGGCAAATTCAGGGGCGTGGCTATAATAGGTGCAGCCACACCCAGGTCCCATGAGCCTGGGGGCCTCACATGAATGTAGAGTGCATATGCACACTGGAGTGGATTGCCCCAGTAGGGGGCCCATTCCCACCCAGCTACAACCCTGGGCAAATTCATGATTCATCATGATTTCAGAGGTTTTTTAAAACCTAAAAGTACAATACAAGATTAAATTGTGAGCAGTCTGGCTTTCATTTCAGAAGCATTAGTTTAGAACTCATAGTTATTAATTATTATTATTATTACTACTACTACTACTACTACTACTCAATTTATATCCCACTCTTCTCCAAGCAGGTTTCAGGGTGGCTTACAATAAATACAAAAATACAATAAGTACAAAACTGAAATGATCAAATATACAACACTCCCCAAGCATCTTCCTGTCCCGCTTCAACATGTTCCCTCACCTTATTAACAAACAAAAAAATCAACTCAGCTAAATAGCACCAATTCAATAATCATTCCTTCTACTCTGAATGCCACATCTTCCCCATAAACATCCCTCTATAACTCCCTTGCCCATATCCCCTCTCTCACAAGGGGCTGTGACAAATGCTGTCCTCCCCACAAATGCCACAAAATACATAGCCCCTCCCCACAGCCTCAACATTTTAAAAATTGAACAGTTGCACCAGGTAATACAAGGGAGGAAAGGTTTACGAAAGGCCTCTTCCACAATCAAGTAGCTCCTCCATACAATCAAAGCCATCTGCCACCCTGCACTGAATGCTGCCGAATGGCTGCAAAATGGGCAGTGCCCTTTGGCGTTGCACTTCATCAACTGCCCACAGGCAGCTGCCTGTAGACTCAACTCTCTGTTAGTAGTATCTGGACAGGGAAGGAGAGACAAACACAGAGAGGTATTGCTCAGCAGCTGTTACTTACTGAGAGTGTTGCAGCCTGTCCCTTCCCCCTCTCTTCTCTCCCACCCCTAGGTTCCTGGGAGAGACTCGAAAACCTGACTGTGAAGTACCTCAGAAGTCAAATTAAAAGAATCCTAAATTGATATTTTAATCACATTAGCATAAACCACTCCTAATTTTTGTGAACCAGCTCTTCATTTTTGATCATTTGTGACTGGAAACACTGCTATACAAAACCTTAAGCCCAAGACTTCCCCCAAGCATGATAAGAGTTATTCGCATGGAGGATAATTTGGTCTTCAGGTAAACAAAAAGATCACATTTCCCACAGACAACAATAAACTCCCATTAACATTTCCAAATTCCTTACCAGAGAAAATAAGCATAATTTCCCGCATTTTATATACTGGCTTCCACAACAGTTACCAATGTTCAATGAAGAGTCAGCAACCTGTTTTCTCTACCCAAGTTCTTCTACAGCTGGGGAGAATTTTCTAGCTGTTTAGTGCTAGTGCTAGCACTTGGCACAAGTCCCATTGAAGTGAATGGTGGGACTTGCACCAGTCCTAAAGATTAGCACTGAAGCTAAACAAAGGATCACAGTGCCTGAGAGGCAGTTAGACTAGGGGTCTTTTCAAACATGACAGCAGCATGGTTTAACCTGCTTTAGCGTGAGTTAAACTAGGTGCTGCCATCATGTTGAAAGGCACCTGCCAGATGTTAGCATGGTCTGGCTCCCAACTGTGGTGTGTCTAGCCCAGGCTGTGACTCGGGGAAATCCCAGAGTTGCACCCCAGGATAGCCCCAACCACAGTCATGATCTGGCTGCTAGACGTGGAATAAAGCAGGCTTTCATGTCTGAAAGTCTGCTTTACGTTGACCTGGTGTGGAGTGGCAGGGGCGGATGCCATGGTGGCCGTCATTGGCCACCAGGGCTGCCCGTCAGCCGGGGGCAGGCCGTTACATGTAGCATGAGGTGAGGCGGATGCACATTAGTGCGTCTCTCTGCCCCCTCCCTCGCCCGGTCGCCATTACAACTCATATCATAGCCACTTGACCCCATCCCCTCCTGCCTCCTGACCTCCATTGCTTCCACTGTCGCCCTTTCCCTCCTGCACATCACCAACTTCTCCCTCTCTACTGGCTCCGTCCCCTCCGCCTTCAAGCACGCCACTGTCTCTCCTATCCTCAAAAAGTCCACTCTTGACCCCTCTGACCCTTCTAGCTACTGTCCTGTCTCACTCCTTCCTTTTGCTTCCAAGGAAGCTGCCTCGACTTCCTCTCCACCAACTCCTCCCTTGACCCCCTCCAATCTGGTTTCTGCCCCCTTCACTCTACTGAAACTGCTCTCTCCAAGATCACCAGCAATCTTCTTGTGGCCAAATCTAATCGCCTCTACTCCATTCTTGTCCTCCTTGACCTCCCTGCTGCCTTCGATACTGTTGACCACTCACTCTTGCTGGATGCACTTCACTTCCTTGGATTCCGTGGCTCCATCCTCAACTGGTTCGAGGTTACCTATAAAGCTCTTCAGAACCTTGCTCCCCCCTACCTCTCTGCGCTAATTTCCCTCCGTACTCCAGTCCGTGAACTCCGCTCCTCCTCTGTGCCCTCCCCCTGCTCCCCTAACCACCTTTGTCCCTTCTAACTAGCTGCCCCCCATGCCTGGAACTCCCTCCCTGCCCACATCCACCTCACCCCCTCCCTTCATACCTTCAAATCCCTCCTCCAGACCCACCTCTTCCGCTCTGCCCTCCCCGACTCCTCGTTCCCCTCACCTAACTCCTGCTGATACCCTTCATCCAGTACAATCTGTTACCTGAGGTCTATGTACTCATATCCTCACCACACGGACCAGCCAGCTATTATTCTCGATGTAACCAAGTCAAGCACGTGCACCTGGGACCTTGCATCTTTGTGAATGTTACACTCCTGTCTCTCCCTCTGTTCCCCTTCCTTTGTGTCTCCCCCCCTCTCCCCCCCAGTCTCTCAGATTGTAAACCCTAGGGCAGAGACCGTGTCTATTCCATTCCTTTTTAAAGCACCAGGTACACTGCTGGCGCTATATAAATGCTTGCTAATAATAAAGAACATTTGTTCTGTGGCCGGGCTGGCTCCCAGCTGGAGTGATGGCTCCCACCACTGCCTGGATAAGTCCGTGGCAGCAGTGGGAGCCATCACATTTGTTTTCACTCTAGAGATCAGCTTACCAGTCTGGGCAGATTACATAAAAAAAACATTTTCCAGAAGAGCAGAACTGAGCCCCTTTTTCTGTATGTAAAGCTGTGCACAGAAAGGTTTTGATTGTTCAGAACTGGCTTATGATTTGAAACCATTCATTTGTAATGTCGAATGGTTGACAATTCATACCTATATCACATTAAGAAAACATTTTCTGCAACAGTTGCTTTGAGTAGCTGCAATTCACAATTCACCCTTCATGTTTGGTTACCCAAGCCCTAGGTTATTTAATCTGTGACTGTGGGTGTTTTTACACAAGAACCCGACGCATGGACACTCACCGTCCACATGGGGGAATGTCTAGTTTGAATATGGTGCATAGGGG
Organism: Sphenodon punctatus; assembly: GCA_003113815.1. NCBI lineage: Eukaryota > Metazoa > Chordata > Lepidosauria > Sphenodontia > Sphenodontidae > Sphenodon > Sphenodon punctatus. The sequence goes on from QEPC01010958.1 coordinate 1,094,468, forward strand.
TGCGCACTCCCTTGACTCACATGGGCATTCTGGAAAAATTAGGAGTGTCCCATGCAGGGGTGGGCAGTGCATACACAAAGCGACTATGTATGGGGTGCTCGTTTGAAGTGCTCCCGCACGCAGGATGCCCACACACCCACTCCACACACTGACTATAGACCTCCCCCCTCCCTGCCTGCCCATCTCATTTAAAAACACCTTTTGTGGATGACTGTAGTCTGCCAAGATGGCTTTGTAACAATTTGTGGCACATATTTGTAAATATATCTACACAAGTATAAGTATTAACAACACTCCCCTTTATGGCAACAAGTTGGCTGGCACAGATGCCAGATTCCACACACTTTTGTTTCACAAAAGCAAATAAAAGGAGAAGCCATGAATGTGGTCAAAATAAAGTCACATCTTTATGCAAATAGATGTTCATGAATTCTGTTGTGCAGTGTTTCCTCAAAGCTAGGTGAAGTCCTCTCATTTGAAGTACTAGGTAAGTACTTACAAAGGTGAGAACTAGGGACAGGATCATGTGTGATGCATTGGGAATTAGGAGCACAGTGGGGGTGCCCAGTAATTCACAAGAAAAAACAGTAGGGAAGCCACTGGGGTGTAATACTCATGGTCTCCGATGTTTATACATTAATGCACAGAGTATGGGAAATAAGTAGGATGAGTCATAATACAGAGTCATAATACATAAGTCATAATACAGAAAGGTCAATATGATTTAATAGATATTACTGAGACATGGTGGGATGAGATTCATGACTGGAATGTAATAACTGAAGGATATAACTTATTCAAAAAGAATAGACCCAACAGAAAAGAAGGGGGGAGCAGCATTATATGTAAAAAAATGTATACACCTGCACAAGAATCCACGAATCTGAGCATGGAAAGCCTGTTGAAAGCATCTGGATAAAAGGAGAGAGAAATAAAAGTGATCTCTTTGTTGGAGTCTACTACAGACCGTCAAACCAAGGAGAATATGTGGATGATGCTTTCCTAAACCAGATTACAAAACTTTCAAGAAGGCAAGACAGTAATAATGGGGGACTTCAACTACCCTGAGTGATATCTGTTTGAAATCAAACTCTGCTAAGAATGGAATATTAAATAAATTCTTGAATTGCCTTGCTGACAACTTCATCTTTCAGAAGGTGGAAGAAGGAATGATGGGGTCAGCTGTCTTGGACTTGTTCCTTACCAACAGGGAAGAACTGGTTGATGAGGTGAAAATAGTGGGAACCTTGGGTGGAAGTGATCACATCATCTTGGAATTCATGATATCAAAGAAAGAGGAAGCTGAGCATAGTCAGACATCTACCCTGGACTTTAGGAAAGCCAATTTTAATCAACTCAGAGAAAAGATACGTAGGATCCCATGGCTAGAAAATCTAAAAGAGAAAGGAGTCCAAAACTCCTGGGTGGGAATTTCTGAAAAATGAGACACTGAAAGCACAATTGCAAACAATTCCAATGAGAAAGAAAAACGGCAGACATCTAAAGAAACCAGTGCACAAGGAGCTTTCCGATGAGCTGGGAATTTAAAAGGACATGTATAAGAAATGGAAGGAGGGACAAATCTCCAAGGACAAGTACAGACGTGTAGCCCAACCTGTAGGGATGGTGTCAGGAAGCCTAAAGCTCAGAATGATCTCAGGCTTGCGAGAAGATAAAAACAAGAAAAAGAGTTTTACAGCTATGTCTGAAGCAAGAGAAAGAACATGGAAGCGGTAGGTCCGCTGCTTGGTGAAGATGGTGAAATGTTAACAGGTGACAAGGAGAAGGTGGAATTGCTCAACTCCTACTTTGCCTGTGTCTTCTCCCACAAGGGAAACTATGTCCAACCTGGCAAGAGTAGCACGAATGATGAAGGGAAGGAACTGCAGCTCAGGATAGATGAAGAGATGGTAAGAGAACACCTAGCTACTTTAAACGAGTCCGAGTCTTCAGGGCCAGATGAATTACATCCTAGGGTACTGAAGGAACTTGTAGATATAATCTTGCAACCTCTGTCTATAATCTTTGAGAACTCTTGGAGAATGGGTGAGGTGCCGGAAGACTGCAGCTGGGCAAATGTTATCCCTATCTTCAAAAGGGGGGGAGAGGGGGAGGCTCTGGGAAACTACAGACTGGTCAACCTATCATCAATACCTGGAAAGATTCTAGAACAGATTATAAAAGTCAATCTGTAAGCATTTGGAAAACAATGCTGTGATTACTAGGAACTAGAATGGGTTTGTCAAGACAAGTCATGCCAGACTTATCTTATTTCCTTTTCTGATTGAGTTACTGGTTTAGTAGATCATGGGAATGCCATAGACGTAGTATATCTGTATTTCAGCAAAGCATTTGACAAAGTCCCCCATAATATCCTTCTTGACAAGCTAGTAAAATATGGGTTAGATGATACTACCATTAGGTGAATTTTCATTGAAGAACCATACCCAAAGAGTGCTCATATATGGCTCCTCAACAATCTGGAGGGAAGTACTGAGTTGGGTGCCTCAGAGCTCAGCCCTGGGCCCTGTACTGTTCAACATATTTATTAATGACTTGGATGAAGAAATAGAGGGGATGCTCATCAAATTTGCAGATGACACAAAACTGGGAGGGACAGCTAACACCTTAGAAGACAGAAACAAGATTCAAAATGATCTTGACAGAATGAAAAGCTGGGCCAAAACTAACAAAATGAAATTCAACAGAGATAAATGTAAAGTTTTGCATTTAGGTAAGAAAAATCAAGTGCACAAGTATAGAACGGGTAATACCTGACTTGGCAGCACTACATGTGAAAAGGATCTAGGGGTTGTACTTAATCACACGCTGAACATGAGTCAGCAGTGTGATGCAGCTGCTAAAATGGCTAATGCATTTTTAGGCTGTATTAACAGAAGCACAGTGTTCAGGTCATGAGAAGTAATAGTTCCACTCAATTTTGTGCTGATCAGACCTCATCTGGAGTACTGTGTCCAGTTCTGAGCACCGCATTTTAAAAAGGACATTGACTAATTGTAACAGGTTCAGAGGAGAGCAAAAAAGATGGTCAGGAGTCTGGAATCCAAGTCCTATGAGGAAAGGTTGAAGAAGCTGGGGATGTTTAGCCTGGAGAAGAGAACACTAAAGGGAGACATGATAGCAGTTTTCCAATATCTGAAAGGCTGTCACATAGAAGATGGAGCAGACTTGCCCTCAGCAGCAACAGAGAAAAAACACTAGAACCAATGGGCTCAAATTACAAGAAAGCAGATTTTGGCTAAACGTTAGGAAGAACTTCCTAATGGTAAGAGCTGTTTGACAGTGGAACAGACTGACTAGGGCAGTGGTGGGCTCTCCTTTGCTGGAGCTTTTCAAATAGAGGCTGGATGGCCCTCTGTCAGGGATGCTGTCTCTAGGTTTCCTGCACTGAGCAGAGGGTTGGACTAGGTGGCCTCCGAGGTACCTTCCAACTCTACGTTTCTGTGATTCCATGGTTTTCCTAATAATATTATGGGTTGAAGAGCCTGATCCTACAAGCTGAACAGTGACCTCTGTTCTCATCAGGCCTTTACCAGACCAGCCAGCATTGGTAGCACAGGAGAATTTTAACTGACCAAGAAGGCAATCAGCTTTCCTTCAAGCACAATGTTCTATCGTAGCACGGGGTTCTCTCTGAGGCAGACAGCTTAGAAACCAAAGAGAAAGTAAGAGCTGGTAATACTAGCTATGCAAAAGCAGAGGGTGCTCCCTGCTAGTATAATCCAATACACCTATGTTCATTTTTGTAAAAGGAGTTTATTATCAGGAGCTTTATCTAATTGGGGTGAAGCTAAAGTAGCCTTAGGTCAGAGATTTATAACAAAGTTTTATTATGTACCTTCCTGGTTCCCACAATCAGAATGGCTATTATAAGATGCTGCTAGTTATATAGCTCTGCAACAAACTGAAGCCGTAGTAGTAAAATGGCATCTGGAATTCATTAAATCCCTCACACCACCAAGATAGAAAAATAATTCTTCAGTAATAAAAGCCCCATTGCTCTCCTCTAGAAAACAGCTATTTCTATATATGCTAAATTATTTACATTCTTTTACTACAGTCTATGGCCAATGAAACAAACCCAGGAACTACTACGATGAAAGCGGATATTACACCAACTGCAAAGTTAGCAGGCTCCTCTCCTTGCAAACAACAACAAACCAAAACAGATTCAGCCATGCAGAAATTAGCATGCAAAGCCATACAAAAACGTAGCACTATGCAATTAGATGTTTGGAAGCACAAAGTGATTTTTTAAGGATCTTGCATGTAGAATGTAAACTAAATCTGTGACATTTGTGGTATGCCTGCCTAGAACGAGCAACTCCCAGAACAGAACTCTCTCTGACCTATAATGACACTTTAAAGAATAGATTAACTGTTATACCTTTCTGGGCAAACTTAAATGCAGATTAAATGGGTCATACTGACAGCCTTGCAGGGCGAAGTCCTCTGTCTGTGTAGAAAGAAAGAAAAAAATCACAGCATGGGGTAAGAATCACAAGAGCAGCAGCCCTGACATACAGCAATATTCACTGTTTCATAGGCAGAAAAGAGCCATTTGATACAGGCATCGAGATATGCATAAATACTGGGAGATCTAGATGAAGCCAAGGAGAGAACTGAGTGAGGGGAACCCCAATATCTGGGTATGGTGATGTAACAGATGTGAATGAAGACTAAATTATTCCAGGATCTGGCTCCATTCCCTGAGCTGGCTGCTGCTGAGTCACTTCATCATTTGATTTTCCAACAGCATCTTTAAGGATATTCCAGAGGTTGCTCTCTAAGAAATCTTCTTAAAACTTCTATCATATTCATGGCACTGACTTCCAATAGGATCCCACTTCAGCTAGTGGGTGTAATATCCACTTTAATCCTAGTGGTTCCTGAGTTTGTTTAACTGGCCGTCGACTAGAATAAAAATCCTTTGAAGCCCTTCGGCCCCTTAAATGCCAAGATATTCTTCTTCCATGGTGTATTTTTTTTAAAGTTCCATGCCCAGCCTAGTACTGCTTGGATTTCTTTGGGGAGATGATTCTGAAACCATGAAGAACCACCTCTCAGGGCACTTATTTCCCAATAAAGTCAGAGAGAGTCTTTCCACCGACTTTAAGGGGAGCTGAATCAAGCTGCCAGCATTGGTGGAATACAGAGACAATGGGGCTTATACAAGTGCCACCATAAGGTAAATTCCTAGGGATGAATGACTACCATTTTTTTTCTCATGAGAATTCTTGCAAGTTCAGACACCAGGATCAATTTCCCGGTAACTGCTCAAGTCATGACCAATTCTGGGTGAGAAATTAAAATAAAATAAAATAAAATAAAATAAACAAACTGTGCATACGGAAAATGGCCACCGTCCTTAACCAAATGGCAACAACACTATTGCTGCCATTTTGGTTAAGAATGGTGGCCAATCAGCATGTGCAAAGTAGCCCGGTGGCCATTTTTCGCATGCGCAGTTAATTTTTATATATAATAAAATATATTTATTATATATTAAAATATATATATATATATATATATCTCGCCCAAAAAATTGCAAGATATTTTTTTTTAAAAAAAAAAAATTGCTGAGAATTTTGCAAGATATCGCCAGGTATCCCAAAGTTCTCAGTTCATCCCAAAATGGACCAAGAACTGGGATTTTGACAAGATTTGTCGCCTTTACAAGACTTCATTTCACCCCTATAAAATTACACACAGAAAACAATCCAGTTACTCTGTAGTAGCCCCACTGAAATCCTATAGCGCTACTCCCAAGTAAATGGTTTGTGGATTGTGGCTGCACTGGAAATTTATTTTATTTATGTGTCACGTTTATACCCCGCTTTTCTGCCACAGCACTCAAAGAGGCTTACAAAATAAAGAATAAAACATCTATAAAACCAAGATTCCATTTTTTAAACAATACAAAAATATACTATTATATAAACAAATCCTGAAGCATAAAACCAGAATGAGCTTTGGCTCTCAGGAGATTGTACAGATGTTCTAATTTCCTGGCCTTGGCTGAAGCTCTCCAGCACTGGGTTCACATCCCCTATACCCCAAGTCACCTGTTTCCCCTCAGAGTATGGCAGGGTACAACTTTAAGAGAGCTGAGAGTACCAGCCTGAGGACTGAGAAGGCCGGGCTGTGAAATGGTAAGGGCTTGACAGAGCCAGCCCTGTGAGAATGGACAAACCCTGAGCTGAGGAAAGAGTTGGACGTCAGGAGGGTACTGGCCCTTTAAGGGCTGAAAGACTGGTGGACCAGTCCTGTCCACTCTGGGATATAAGAGACAGACAGACACAGGGACGAGTCAGTCAATGCCTGGCAGGCGACAAGAGAGGATCTCTATTGGAGAACTGAGCTGCAGAGGAGCCTTGTCCTTGGTACTCACTCCCAGGCTGAGCAGTTTAAGGAAGCTGGATACCTGAGCTGACTGGGTTTGGACTCTGGGAAACAGTGGACACACTACACTATCCAGGAAGCTGGAGGAGACTGACCAAGTGATGTGTCTAGAAGGAAGGACCCTGAACTGTAACACAGCTAGAGGAGAATTGCCTGACTGAGATTAGGGATGGGGTTGCAAGAGGGCTGTCTCCTGGCAGTAGAATAAAGACTATGGGTAAAACCACATGTGACAGTGGCACACCACCGACACAACCCAGTCTGGGAACCTGTGGCTAACATGGCGGGGGAGGGCTCAGTCCACCAGCCACATACGAGCAAGGCCAGGAGAGACGTCCCACCACCTGGACAGCCCAGCCCAGCCAGCAGCCACATCAGACGTGCTGGAGGCCATCTCCCTTTCGCTCCCAGCACCCCACTTCCCACCATGACGGGCAGCCATGGCAGCCAATAATGGCCACGATAAACCGAATCTTGGTCACAGTGGGCCAAAACAGACATATTAACCCGATGTGACCCGCTTTCCCCTGATCGGGCGGGCCCTAGTCTGGGCTGTTACTTTGGCTATATGCTGAGGTGAGAGTCCGAGGTAGCTGCCAACATGACCTGGGATACCCTAGGTCAACATCTGGCAGCCCTAAACCACACAACAGTGGCCTGCAAGCCACTGCAGGTCTAAACGGGCCACTGTCATTTCTGATTTTACCCTGTGTGTATTATTCATTATTATTATTATTAATTCAGCTTTTATGCTGCCCCCTTCTGCCACAGGTAGCTCGGGGAGGTGTACAACAATAAAACACATAAAACATCTAAAAACAATTTAAAACAATAATACATAAAAGCGGCAATAATATCCCATCTAACAGCCCACCCCACCCTCCCCTTCCCCCTCCACAAAGGTCAGGCGGAACAGCCAGGTCTTACATTGTCTATGAAAAGAGGGGAGGTCTGCAGANTAATACCCCATTTAATAACCCAACCCACCCTCCCCTTCCCCCTCCACAAAGGTCAGGCGGAACAGCCAGGTCTTACATTGTCTATGAAAAGAGGGGAGGTCTGCAGACATACATGGGAGGGCATTCCACAACCATGGTGCAGCCACCAAGAACGTCCTCTGCGTGGTCGACACCGAGAGACACACAGGAGGGCACTCCCCGATGACCAAAGGGGCCGATCCAGAACCTGGGGGTTGAGGCGGTCTCTGACGTATGTCGGGCCAAGGCTGTTTGTGTTTAGAGCTTTAAAGGTAAGCACCACCACCTTGAATTGGGTCTGGTACATCACTGGCAGCCAGTCCAGAGAACAGAGCACAGGTGTTATGTGCTCACACCAGCCCAGCCCAGTCAGGAGACAGGCCACTGTATTCTGCGCTAGCTGCAACCTCTGGGCCGTCACCAAGAGTAGCCCCACGTAGAGCGTGTTGCAGCAATCTAGTCTCAAGGTAATAAAAGCATGGATGAGTGTGGCAAGATTCGCATCTGTGACATACAGCTGTATGGTGGAGATATGTATTTATTTTATTTATTCAGCATTTATATACCACCCCCTCCTGCCCAATGGCAGTTCAAGGCAGTGAACACCACAATAAAAAAAAACATAATATAAAATATCAGTTAAAACCATAAAACAGAGGCCCAAGAAAAGAAATACCCTTTAACCTCAAAAGAACCTCGCTCACCCACTACCCATCCCCCTGACCTAATGCTTGACAAAACAACCAGGTTTTATATTGTCTATGGAAGGAGGAAAGATCCAGAGAAAGGCGAATCTCTACCGGGAAGGAGTTGCATAGCTGCAGCGCATCCACAGAGAACATCCTCTCAAACACCACCACCCGTGAAACCCAGGGGACCTCCAAGAGGGAGCCCCCGGCCGACTACAGGGGTTGATCCAGGACATGAGGGATGATGCAGTCCCGCAGGTAACTGGGGCCCAAGCCATATAGGGCTTTAAAGGTAATAACCAACACCTTGAATCGGGCCCAGAAGGCTGCAGGCAGCCAGTGCAGAGAACGGAACACCAGTGTTGTGCTCCCAGCAGCAAATACCAGCCAGGAGGTGAGCCACCACATTCTGCATCAATTGCAGTCTCTGAGTCATCACCAAGAATAGCACCACATACAGCATGTTGTAGTAGTCCAGTAGCGAGGCGATGAATGCATGGATGATGGTGGCAAGTTCAGAGCCTCAGATGTAAGGTCAAAGATGTCGGACCAGATGTAATTTACCAAATGCACTCCTTACCACAGCTGCTACCTATGCATCCAGGTGGAGCTGCGAATCGAGGTGGACTCCGAGACTCCAAACCTGAGGGACCAAGGAGGGATGCACCCCATCAATGATGGAGGGCCTCAACTGCCTCGTCCTTCCCTATTTTGAATGCAATATAGAGACACTGACCGTATATGCAATAAAGAATACTGAGAGCTAATTCTCAAGGAGCACGTGGCTTTGTGGGCCTAATCCTGCAGGGATTTACTCCAGGGGACCTCACCCTGTTACATAGAGACTCAGCTCTACCATCCAATCTAAGAACTCCTGGTGGCCCCGCTGCCTTACTGTCATCAGGGCAGTGAGGAGGAAAAAAGGCAGAGAAGGTCCAGCCTCCGTTAGCGACTTCCTTACTACTGGCAGTGTGCAAACATCCAGAAAAGTAACAGTCTCAAGCTCATCCCACTCTCTCAACTGGTCCAGGGTTCCCTCTCTTCCATGCTGCTGAACTCTAGACTGCAACAGGATTGCATGGAGTCTGCTTTCCCATCATGCATACATATAACCTCATTGGGTGCATGTGCCACCCAATGAGTGCACAGCCAGCCTCACAGGATGGGTCTGACAGTTCTCTCTGTACATCAGCCTACACTCAAATGTCAGCGAAGGCCAGGGTATCCATCACCCCCACCTTCTCTGGGCCCCATACTCTGGGCAGCCACAGCACCCACAGCCAAAACAAAAGACATTTGGTATTCCCTCGAAAACAACCCACAGCGATAGCTTTCTATGGCATTATGACCCCTCATGCTCATCACAAGCAAAAATTGTTACTTTCAGAAGACAATTATTAATAATAATTAGTGGTGGGATCACCGGCATTTCCGGTATCCGATAATGCTGGTACTGGGCGTACTGGCATTATCGGATTCACCCCGGTAAATCCGGTCCGGTTACCGGATTCCGGGTACCGGATTTTTTTTTACATTGCAGCCATTTAAATTAATGGCTGCAATGTAAAAAGTTTTTAAAAACCCACCAAAAAAACCTCCCCGAGTCCAGGCTGTGCGGGTGGAAGGGGGGACACCCCCCACCCACTCTGCCCAGCCTGGATTTTAAAAAAACAATTCCCCTCCGTTGCCGGCAAGTTCAACCTAGAGCCCCCCGCCCCAAGCACCAGCGGCCGCGGTGTCCCAGCAGCAGCCGGTAAGTATAGACCTGATCCCTGGGGGGGGGGTTAACACCCCCCCACCCCCCCAGGGATCACCCTACTACAAGTTCCCACTGGCTCCAGTACCTTCAGTTCAGCTCCGGGTGCGGCGGCGG
>QEPC01010958.1:1114674-1143636 GCA_003113815.1 Sphenodon punctatus
AGGTTCAAGGTGTTGGTGTTGATCTATAAAGCCCTACACGGTCTGGGCCCCTCATACCTCAGGGACCGCCTCGCCTTCCGTGCCCCAGGGCGGCCCCTTTGGTCTGCCAGGGGTGCCTTCTTGGAGGTCCCCCATGTTAAGCGGGGGGCCACAATGGAGAGGGCATTCTCGGTGGCTGGGCCGCGCCTTTGGAACTCCCTTCCAGAGGAAGCTCGCCTGGCCCCAAGCCTGTTAACATTCCGGTGAAGTTGCAAAACCTGGCTGTTCGCCCAGGCCTTTGGGGAGGGGAGGGTGAGGGGTCTTTTAGCTCCCCCACCTATCTACTATTTATTATCTTATCTGTTTTTTAGCCCTGTTTTAATATCATATTGGATGTTTTAAACTGTTTTTATTGTTGTAAGGCACCCCGGGCTGCTTTGCTGGAGGGGCGGGGTATAAATCCTCGAAATAAAATAAAATAAATGAATAGTTCCAAACATACACCCCCACACAGCAAAGGGGTCCAGGACAAACACAGGCAGTGCATGGAGCCCCATTCCAAGGGAGATCACGGGCTCTGGAGTAGGGGCGATGAACCTCGTGCCGCAAACAGGAGGACCGCAGGATGGAGTGGGAAGCAGCAGCCTCCCTACATAGCTCTGTGTCCGTAAAAGTCCACTGAAACACTCGAGTTTAGAGCGGATAGGGGTTCCAACCCTGCTTAGAGCCCTCCTACAGGGACAGCCCGAACCCCAAAATCATTGGGTGCCACTGTGACAGACTGAGCAGGGTTTCAGCTTAGCAGGGCTTCCCCTATAGCCTCCAACCAGCCACCTACACCCAGGCAGATGCTCCTGGTTCCCACTACCCAGCACCTCAGCTCCCCGGCACTGCCAGGCATACCCCCATGGGGTTGGGCAGGCCAGAGCTGCAGACTGGTTAGCTCAATCCCTTGGGTATGGAAGAAGGATAGGGTTTCTCTGGGTAGACAGAGTCAGAGAGACCGTCTGACTCCCTAAAGAGACCTTCTGACTAAAGAGACCTTCAGGCTTCCCTGAAGGTCTACGGGGCATTGGACCACACACACCCTACTGTAGTAAAGGAAAAACACTTTATCTAACAAAGTATAAGAACAAAACCAATTGGTGAGAAAGATCTGACAAAGGTAAGGTTATGGGCGCCTGTAACCAGATGCAGCTGTGTCAAGGCCACCAGATAATAGAAGGCCAGAACCCACACAGGAATGCAGGGAGGCCTCTCCCCAGAAACCTTATCGCAGATGGTAACCTTGGGCCCTCAGTGATGCGGGAACACCTGGCCACACTGGGAGGGGGGCCCACAACCACACAGACAGGCATCAGAACCCCGTCCCCAGCTGAGGAGGGGAGAACAAACCCAGAGGAAACAGACATGGACAGCACATTAGGCAATATCACGTAACCGTTTTATTCACCATATGACAACAGAATGGAACAGGATTCTGCACCACAGTAGTCATGGGTGCCTGCCCTGGGCCCAGCTCCATCTGGCACTTTTGCCATGACACACCTCGTGTAGGCTCCAGCAAATCTCCAGCAAGAGCTGCCGGTTCTGGCTCTGCTCCAGGCAGATTTCACGCACTGTAAAGGGAGATGGGACAGTGGAGAAACATGTTCAGCTCCTCGTGAAACAGCTCTGTGTGCACAGCACAGCCAGGAGGTTATCATCATGGAACAACTTGTATCCACGCCTCAAGTCCTTTGCCTGCTGCTGGCACTGGGACATGTGCGTATTGTACCCCAGCCGTGCCATCCTCTTGGAGATATCTGGATATACCAATTCATTTTGGTAGCGCATCTCACATTTCCCCTGCATTTTGGCCTCCCTCTGGAGGCAGATGACGGCCCTTGTCTCTTTACATGCTCAGGACATGCATTTGGGTGCAGGGCCTGTGGGGAGTGTGGCCTCTGTGGCTGGGGCCCACGAGGGGGATGGTCTCCCCCTTGTGCTGTGGGCTGGGCAGGATGGGAGGGCACCGGTTCGGAAGTAGCTGCTGTGCTGCTCTGGCCATTGTGGCGTCATTTCTCCATGGTGCCGGCGGACCTGTTCCCTGGGTGGGTGTGCAGCCTGGTTCACAGAGGCCAAGAAAGCATGTGGGACCACCCCTACACACAGATTTGCTTGTCCCTGCACCAAAAATCCTGCCTTTTTCTCTGCTGCTCCATGAGTGTCCATGAGTGGATGATGCATGAATCACAGGAGCGTGCATGCCTCCACACCACCTTCAGATGGGTGTTTGGATGCACGTGGGATGAGAGGGCCCTGTGCGGTAGCATCCCATCTAAAACTGTAAGCCACCCTGAACTGCCTGTGGCAGGCGGGTCGGGATAGCAAATTTTTAAAATATATAAATAAATAAAAATAATAAATAAAACTGATCAGGGATTTGAACCCTGGTTTCTCGAATAGGCCCTTTTCACACAGACACTCTAACACTGATAAAACGGGTGTTACATTTTATTATACATGTTGCAGGGCACCCTTAGAGCACACCTGCAGCCCTGCAAAACGTAACACCCATTTTATCAGTGTGAGAGTGTCTGTGTGAAAAGGGTCTATAGGCTTAGCCAGTGTTCCTTAATAGGCAACTGGGCAGCTAAATCTGGTCCACAGGAGTCAGTTTCTGTGGGGCCCCTCGTCGCTCCCTGCCAAACAGACAGCTCAGCTCTGGCTGTTGCTGAAATTTGACCTTAGCCATGCCCAGTTTCACTCCCCCTCCCTCCCATGATGGGTAGGAGTGGTAGAGAATTAGAAGGGATAAGCTCATCTCTCATTGGCCAGATGGTGAGCCCCGCCCCTTTCTCACGCCCTGGAAGAATAATGGCAGTGGCTCAGTCAGAAGGGGAGAATGAGCCCTCCCTCTCTTAAAAGTGTGCATGTGTGTCAGGGAGAGAGAAACAGGAATGTATGTGCTTTAGTGTGCGTGTGTGTGTGTGAGTGTGAGAACACACAAGCGCATATATGGGGGCTGCTCTGTGTGGCAGAGTGTGTGAATGAGAAGGTGTGCTCACCATTTCCCCCCTAACCTTTCCACTTTACCCCCTTTCACTCCTTATCCCCATCCCTTCACCCCCCAGTTCTGACAACCAGCTCTTTACCAACAGTCATACATTTGCCTATTTAGTTTCATGCAAATTTATGAAAATCAACTATTTGGCCCAAGAAGTTGTGTCCTTTTTTAAATCTGGGCCACCAAAAAAATGAGTAACAGGTGGCTAAGTTATTAACACCCACAGAGCTTTGTTGTGTCAATTTCTTGGTCCTGTGTTCTTGGTCCACACTCCGACTGTTTTCATTTCAACCTCCTGTTCTACTTTCTCTTCCTTGAAATTGCAATACAACAAGCAAGTGAAGTCCAGCTCTACAAAACCAGCAGGTAGTAGGGGAACAGGAAGTAGGGGTTGTATCTGCACACACACACCCTCCAGCCTTTGCCAGCTTGCATTCAGACCTGATGAGTTCACAAGCAGGACTGGCTGAACAATCCAAACTTACCCTATGCAAAGTTTTTATAAAAATCAAGTTTGTTTCATATATTTTAAAAAATGAAGGCAACCCATTCTCAGTTTTACCCCTCTTCCTTTCATTCCATTTCTACTAGAAAGGGGAGGGGAGGGAATGGAGGGGGAGAATCCGCAAAGTAACTGTTTTGTCTAGTTTTAACCATAATCAAAAATGATGATCAAATACAAAAGTTGCATATTAATTAAAACCCATTTTTAAAAAAGAACTTTCTTCATCTTCTAAGCAAAAATAACAAACCTAATGGGTTTGGTCTTTCTGGGTTCCACCATAAAATGTTGTTACTCCTAATCGAGGCAAGATCCCAAAAGCAGGACAGCAGGAACTGTGGTACATCTGCAATGATAAACATTAGCAGAACTTAACGGAGCAATTACCAGACTGTTTGAACCAATGGGCCATTGTCAACCTTCAAAATAACTCAGAGTCTACCATAAGAGCTGGCTGTAGCCACATGAAGTGAGGCGCCTCGGTATCTGCCAACAACGCAGCCATCCACAGCAGATGACCATAATGCATGTATTCTGGCCACAAGTTCTAGCAGTTATGCTGGTTTAGCTGTAGCCATAGGCCACTGCTTGGGAGCCAGTGGCTTAAAGTTATTAGTGGGACAGAAAGAGAAACAAAGTTTTGCCCTCACTCCATGTCCTCACTTTAAAAGAATTGGACTGACCCAGCTGTTCATGGAAGCAGGAGCAGAAGAATTTTCTGCTAGACTATTTCTTGGTGTTGGGGTATTACTATCCACAGTTTGACCCAAGTACTACTTGACACTTTTGTTCAGTAGGAAATAAGGATTGTTATGGTTAAAAAAGCATGGAAAAGCTTGTGTGTTCCTTTCTCCAACTACTTTAGTGCTTTTGCTAAATAAAAATCCATTTTTATTCTTAAGGGAGCTGAGCAGAGAGATGTTGTTTTATGTTCCAGTTTTCGCCACCAATGATGTATGTCCCTTTTACAAACTTATCTCTGGATTTTTGCTCAGTTTATAAGCTAGGGGCAATCTTTCTTTCCTAAAGCCTCCTTCTCTCACAGTCTGGAGGAACCTTGAGATTTCCTGCTGGTGATTTAAAGGGCTATAACACTCGCAGGCTAGATTTGTTTTAGTGTCCATAAAACTCAAAAATTTCATAAAACAATTGGCGAAAATAAAATTACCAAAAAATGATGTACTGCCAGCAGACTGTATAATAGTTACGGGGGGGAAATGGAGAATATGATTCACTGGGGTATAAAAATGACAATGTATTTATTGCAGCGCAGTGACAAGAAACTAATTTGTCCCTTTTACTTTTCAGACAGGGCTAGAATTCCGATTTTTCTTTTTGCCTCAACTGAGACAGGGCACTAGAGCGGCTGCAGCTCTTCTGCTTGAGGGGTAGTGTGTGATGCAGGGCCCTAATAACTTAAGAAGTGTGAAATATTTTGTGCTCTTCTGATGCTTTACATTTCCAAAGTGTGGGAAAAACATTAGCCAAATTAGTGAACATTTGACTAAAATCCAATCATTTTAGAGGTTAATGGGGTTTATTATCCCATAACCCTTTATTTTTCATTTTGTCTCTGCAAATCCATGTCTCTGAGAGGGTCAGAAGTAGAAGTACCCAAAGGAATTGCAAGCGTCTTTATTCTCTGGAGATTTCAGGAAAGCAAAGCATCTGGAAAACAGAGGATTAACACAGGTTAACCAGGACATTTGGCCAGAAGGGATGTGTAACAGTCAGAGTTAGATTTAGCACCAATACAAAATTGACAGGTGCTACCAATTGGAATGGCACTAAAATGATGCAGGTACAATCAGGCTTCAGGACAGAGCTAAGTACCAACCAAGCTAGAGAAACCCCAGAGTGCTATGGGTATAAAAGAATCACGCTTCCAGTCTAATTTATTTATTTATTTATTTATTTACATTTTGTAGTCACTCCCTCATGCCATGGCATCTCGGGGCGACTTACAAAGCAGAGTATCAAAAATAAAAAATTTAAAATAAAAACAACAATATCATTTTAAAATTCTATAAAACACATCCCCACTACCCCATCCTCCCATCATCCCCTCCAAAGGCCTGGGCGAACAGCCAGGTCTTACAGGCTCAGCGAAAAGCCAGCAGACCTGGGGCCAGGCGGGCTTCCTCCAGAAGGGAGTTCCAGAGTCGCAGCACGGCTACTGAGAACGCCCTCTCCATTGTGGCCCCCATTTTACACGGGGGACCTCCAGGAAGGCACCCCCAGCAGATCGAAGGGGTCGTCCTGGGGCGCGGAGGGCAAGGCGGTCCCTAACATATGACCGCCTAGTGGGGAATTTGATGGGAGAAGAAGCTTTGCAGCTAGGCTTCTTGATGGCTGGAGGAAGAAACCCAGCAGAGAGGTCAGGATTTAGCACAGGCTGACCATACAGAGCTCCTGGAGATCAGCAGCATGAACAGAGCAGGTCACTCAAAGCTTGCAGGTGGGAGCTATCTTATTATTAGCCCAGAAGGGCTTTACAGACTATGGGTGTTTTCAAACATGCTAGTGACAAAGCACCACTATGGACTCACTCGATCTGGAGTGGGGCCACGACCATGCCTGGGATCCGGCCAGGCCCCCGAACTAACATGAAAAGGACCTGGCTGATGCGGAGCTGGGTGGATGTGTGTCCACCGGTCCACGCCCTCACATTGCGTCCAGTGGCCCTTCCCCCTTCCTGACAGGTGGTCATGGCTGCCCCCCTGCCGCTCTGGACCGTGGTGAGTAAAATAAGCTTTCAGTAAGTAAGTATTTATTTAGGTATTAGCCTTCGCCATAGCCACATAATTCATCTATACAGAGACATCCATAAAAGAAAATTTTACAATATATTTTCATCATGATCACGTACTACAAAATTTATACAATGTTCAAAAGCAATAATATGACTAAAACATCACCTGACATAATTAAATAAAATACTTCAATCCCATAATGGGTTTATAATAGACTTACCAGTCCAGCTTCACAACTCCCTAACAAATAAAATTAAGTTCATAGTATCCACTTACAGCCTAAGCGGAAGTAGCCTTTATATCCCTTAGACCTGCTCTTATCTCCAGCCTTCGTTTTCCTGCTAACCATACAAATGTTGCTATTGCAGTGATCTCTTCCTTAGAAGACAAATTGAGCAACCAATTAAAGACATCCGAGCAATCATGTTTAGACCTTTTCTTTATACAGGGAATTACCCAGGCAATTCTTAGACTTCGATAATATGGGCATCTCAATATGAAATGTTCTACAGTCTCAATTTCCTTCAGACTGCAGGTACTGAGACGCGACTCATAATCAGAACGGGCATATCTGCCTTCCACAACCGTAGTCGGAATAAGCTGAAATCTCAATAGGGTATATGATCTACGCAGGGCCACTTTAGATAAATGATCAAGATACAGCTCATAATGAACAGCACTCTTGATCATCTCCAACCACGGGGCCACCCTCCAACCGTGGACTATTGCTAGATCTTCCTGTTTGGCAATATTTTTTAATCTAGAAATAATCTCTCCTCTGATGTTACCAAGCGCTTCCCCACAAAAATACATGAGGGAAAAACCCAAGGAATTTAGGAGAGATGCAAGATACTTAACCCAAGGATATGATCTAGCTCCACTGTGTTCAAGTTCCTCCATGAGGCACTGAATAGATAAGGATTCTTCACCTTGTGACAGAAGTCTAAGCCAGTATCTAATAAAGGTCATTCTTCCCATACACTCTATAGAACAAAGGCCTGTCTCTGCTAGAGCAACTGCCCCAGGCACAATATTCCCACCCTGAGCAGACGACATAAACATTTATTCTGAACCCTTTCAAGAGAAACAACATTAGGAAATGGAATTATCTCCAGTCCAAAAGTAGCCATAGGCTGAAACTTCAACTGAAAAATATGTAGAAAGGTGGACACTGGCACATTTCTAGACAAATTCAAGCCCTTCAATATGCATCGTGCAGACCGAGCTGCTTTAAATGCCTGGTTCTTGATATGCATGCACCACGTGCCATTGGTGGAATAAGTGACTCCAAGCTAGTTACAAAATTTAACTACACCCAAAGTTCTTCCTTTGATTACCCAACTTGGTCTTGGGTGTTTCCCTCCCAAGACCATAATATTAAATTTTTCCATATTGATATCTAGGCCATTTGAATCACAAAACTTCATTAACTTTTCTATTAATCCCCTTAGTCCTTTTTCTGTTTGGGAAAACAAAACCAAATCATCCGCGTATTGAAGAGCATATATCGGGTTTGCCCTAATCCTAGGTGGATTAAGGTCTTCCATTTTAATATAGTCCACTAAATCTGAAACATACAGACTAAACAGAAGGGGGGCCAGGACACACCCCTGTTGGACTCCTCTAGCTATAGAAATTGTGGCAGTCAAACTATTGGTCCTCCCCAGTCTGACTCTGGCTGTATTGTTCGAATGTAGTTGGACCAGAATTGCCAGGAGTTTATCGTCTATACCCAATAGCTTCAATTTTCTCCAGAGGCTTATTCACGGAACATAATCAAAAGCCTTGGTGAAATCAATGAATGCCATAAATAATCTTCCCTTCCTTATCTTTGTATATTTGTAAATCAGATGTTGCATGATAAAGCAACAGTCCATGGTTGAACACCTGCGTCTAAAGTCAAATTCCTCCTTGGGGAGTAGCTTATTGTCATCCACCCATTTTTGTAATCTTTGCAGGAGCAATTTGGCATAAAGCTTGCCCACACTAGAAAGAAGTCTAATTGGCCTATAACAAGCAGGGTTTGCAGCATCCCCTTTCTTGAAGATTGGGATTATCCAACTCCTACCCCATGCCTCCAGAACCATACAAGTAGCATTTATCAAACTAAATAATTTACAAAGAATTAAGGACCACCACCCTGGAACAGCCTGTAGGACCTCCGCAGTAATAAAATTGGGGCCAGGTGCTTTATCCACCTTCAATAAACGGATTTGTTCCTCTATTTCTCCTGCAGAGGTTTCAAAGGCTGCTCCTGGAGTGCCTCCCTGCCTGATGAAATCTAGACATGCTTCCTGCCCCTCTAAGGTATAATCTTTATATAAAGATCCAAAGAACTCTTCCCAACTAGCATTCGAGATTGGGGATTGTGTAGAACCTTGTGCCGGTTTTATTATACGATTCAATAAATTCCAGAAACCTCGCACATTCCCTGTCTTCAAGGCCACTAACATTTTTGCTCATATACGTTTACAATATGTATTTCTCTTGTCCTTCAGCAATTGTTTGTATTGACTCCTCAGCTCCAAATAGTGGGTCTGTGGGGATTGATGTATTTCCTTTATGCACAATCTCCTTACTTTAATTAGCTGCCTTTTAACTTCCTTACTTTCCTGGTCATACCAAAGGTTCTTCCTTTGTAAGTGCGGTTGAGCAGGGGTCAAAAGGAGATTATTCTTAAAGTATGTTAAAATTTGCACGTATGTGTATCTGGGGATAGATCTTCTAACATAACTGCTCTCAGATCATTGAGAGCCTTAGAATAACATATACCCTTGACATCAACTGAGAAGTGGACAATCTTTTTAACCTAAAAGAATTCCCAGGGTCTACCTTCTTATATAACCTATCCTCAGGATAACTATAGATACTAATCTGTGGTTTCAAAAGCACATGATCACTTTCAGACCTAACTTCGAGGGTAAGATTAGTAACCCTCTCCCAGAAATGGGAATCCACTTAAAAATAATTCACTGTACTCTTCCCCTGTGAACCCACAAAAGTGAATTCTCCATCCAAATCCCCCTCAATTCTACCATTCAACACTAAAAGATCCAACGTATGGATCAGGGAAATCAGGCGCCGGCCTAAATCATTTGTTTCTTTATCCTTGGAGGATCGCCTCGATAAAGTACATAAAGATTCATCTGCCTCCTCGATCTCAACTACTTCCCCTATCCGGGCATTCTAATCTCCCATAAGGATAACACAGGTCTGAGGGAATTGCTCTTCTAAAGAATTAAATTTCTCTTCCAATGCAAGCCAAATGTCATCCCTATGACAGGGAGAAGATAAGGGAGGAATATAAATATTAAGAATGATAAATAAATCATGATAGGACAATTTAAGGACCCCTACCTGGTACTCTGCTCTCATAGAGGGCAGAGGATAATACAAATAGGCCCAGCGATCTGTTATCATAGTCACTAGGCCACCGGAAATGCGGCCATTTTTTCCAACTTTCTGGCCCCCTTGTAAGATTACCCTAAAATTCTCCAAGGTCAAAGTCTCCCCTTCCCTCATCCAGGTTTCCTGAATACAAATAATATCAAACTCAACAAGGAGTTCCACCCATTCTCTATCTGGGAACTTGGATTTTAAACCTGAGATATTCCAGGAAGCTAGCTGCAGCAGACCAGAGGCCTCCTCCTCTTCTGAGATCTCAGCAAGCCCAAGGTCTCGGACCCCTTTTTCCAACTGTATGACCACTTGCTGTCCCTGCAAGCAGTCATTAATTTTGCATCAATCAGAAGCGTTCCCTGCCCCTAGTTGGCTGGGGCTAAGATGGACAATAGCCCCATTGAACCTAGTTTTCCTATCTTGCCGCTGACAGTTTTCCTGCTTTGATCTTAATTTGTTCTGCTTGACTTCAGACTGAGCTTCCAAGGAGATATGCCCTTTTCCGCTGGATCTAAATATCTGGCTGCAGTAAAAATTTCTAAATTATATTCAGGCTTATAGGGAGTTGGTTTACTCACCAATTCTGGGGCCTTATAATCAATCTCAGTCATGAAGAGACTGTTCCTAAGTTGATCTCGTCTCTGTAATAGAATATCTTGGTCTACAGGGCATAAGCCTCTGAATTTACTAACAACTAGAGGATTCACTGCTTCCTCAACATTCCCAACTAGGAAACTCCCAATTTCTCCAACTAAATGCTGCCTTCTTACTTTAGGGCTTAAACTCCTATTGAGATCCATGGCATTTTCCTTCCCCACCGTCGGTTGATCACTAACAGCATCATGGGAGGTTTGGTGACCATCTACAAAATCCATAAGGTCCCCAGATCCCTGCCCATAATTCTGAACCATCCTGATGGACTTACTGTCCTCCTTGCGACTTCCATGGGGCACAATCATAAGCTCTTCCCTTATTTGTCCTAATTCATGGTCAAGTTGTAAATCTAGGGCATGCTTACCCCCCAGTTCCCCAGCAGCCACCCCCTGGGCGGCGTATCCCACTTTACTTAGGAAGAGGGATTGAGAATGTCTAGTTTGTGGCAATCCAGAATCAGGGGGTAAATCTGCATATTCTTGTTTTGAGAACTGTTTACGTGGGGGTTGCATAACTGTCTCACCATGGACAACCCTATCTATGGATTTACCCCTAATTTTGAAATATTTCCTAGCCAGGAATATATCTTTGACCAATTGATTAAATGGGAAATATACCTTCAGTCTCAACCCCAGTTCCCGACAGGGTAATACAACCACTTTTCCAATCTGCTGTGGATCTATATCCATCCTGAGGAGGTACGAGAGATTAGCTGCATTCTCCCAGGATGGAATACCACTGTCCTGGTCCGGAACCACCTTAAAAAGAACTGCATTTTCAATTATTTTCATAATCCTCCTATTGTGCCTTTGGCTATTGAAAAAAGTTCTGATCGTCTCTGGTTTATACCTTGTGGGAATCCTATGCTCTTGGGGTAAAGTGGGCTTGTTACTAATTAAGGCTGATGTTCTAATACAGGCTATATTATCTTTAGTCAAGTTTCTAAAGCTACCAGCTACTCCATTCAATTTCTCCAAGATCTCCCCCAGCTGGTCCCTTACTTTAACCAAAGAATCACTAATTTCAGTAAAGGCACTGTTCTTGCTATTAATCCAGTCTGTTTGGCCAAAGCTTCTATGGCTGTAATATCCTGATTATACTCCTTATCTCCAGACACCAGCAGGGAATTATGCAGCTCCCTATTATTGATATTCCTGAACAAATTTATCATACCCCCCCTCCTCCTCAACCAAGGATTCCAACCTACTTTGAGTGCACAATAAGGTCTCATCAAATTCTAGAATCTGTTCTCTCCTCCTATTCTTAGGGGGGAGGCATTCTACAGGAGAAACTGAGGGAGATGATCGCCCTCTTTTCCTGTCCATAGAACAGCCAAAGGACTAACAGCAGCAATAACATACTCCACAACCTCTAACAACTTCTAACAAACTAACATACGGGCCAACCGTGCCTAGCTGTGTGCCTAAGGCCGCGCGCACAAGGGCACGCCCTTGCACGCACAGCCCTTAGGCGCACACCCATGGTGCGTGCCCGTGGCGCGTGCCCGCAGCGCGCCGCAGGTGGGCAGGCGCTTAACATAATCCCATAGCGGGTCAGCAAACTAATCCGGCACTGGGTTCAGCCCACAGGTGTGCTCCTGTTTGTGGAGCACTGCGGCAACCCCAGTCCAAAAAGTCCCAGCACAGTTCACAAGTGCGTATAGTGGTGCAAAGTCATTGGGAGATAACAGCAAGGTCCAACTCCCTGTGGCGCAAACAGGCTGCAGCAGCTCCAGGAACAGTTCCAGCCCGCTCTCAATCCCCACCTCAGTGCCGCAGGTGGGCAGGCACTTAATATAATCCCGCAGCGGGTCAGCAAACCAATCCGGCACTGAACCCAGTGCAAGCTTTCAAACGTGAAAGCCTGCTTTATTCCCATGATGGTAGCTAGCCCAGGGCTGTGACTCGGGGACTTCCCCAAGTCACAGCCCGAGCTAGCCGCAACTACAGTCATGATGCAGCCCGTACAAACATCCAGTGGGCACCAACTAACATGATGGTGACTCCCAGGTTAAACCATGCTAAAGCATGTTAAAGAAGGTCACCATCGTGTTTGAAAACAGTCTATATAGACAAAGCCTGGTCTCTGCAGGAGTAAGACAACTCGGTACAGGGCTATTGGGGGAATGGGCTGGCTGTACAGGAGATGTAGGCCAGACTCATAAGCACCCTGAGCACATACTAGTTACCCCAGGATCCAAGACCAAGGGGTAAACTTTGGAACAAAGATTTTGGTGTTGCAGGGCATTGAGCTAAGTTCCCCAGGATACCTCTAGGGCCTTCCTTAAAGAGGACACGACTAGTCACAGGAAGTGTTCAATGCACTTGGACATGAGAAACAAGGCATACATCCTAAGAAGTTGAGCAGAAGCACCTAGCTCTTCTGGATTTCGGGAATTTGAAATCCAGTAAAACCTAAAATACTATCACAAGAATAACTCTGAGTTTTGTTTAACCTTTGAACTGGCTACCAACAAGGAGTCTGGGACATCAGAGGTTCAGCTTATTCTGGCTACTATATTTCTTGTCCAAAGTTTATCAGAAATTAGAGGAATCTTTATTCTCACAAGAGTGAGAGTCCCAGCCCAATTCTGTAGGTTGAGAGGTTCAGTTCATCTGTAAAAGAAGATCCTAAACTATTAGCTGTTTGAGTGAAGACCAATAGCAAAACTTTGAAAGCATTTTGATAATTAACCTTTTATATTGCTTTTCCATTTGTCAGGTATTCACTGGAGTTTGATGTGGCTGTTTGCCCCTCCATTTCTGGACTAATACTGAGGGAACGAGTCCTCATTTAATTATGCTTTTTAAATATACACAACAAACTTGATTGCTGTAAAAACTTTGTGAGCAGAGCAGCTTCTGCACTTCAATTAGCAGAGAGGCAGTTTTGGCGATGCTAGGAGCACTTTCCAGACTTTTCCTTCTTTGCTGCAGAACAACTCTAGTTTAACATACTAAACAAGGCTATAAATCACTTGTGCTCTATTTTATCATCCTCTGAACTTTTCATTATTAGGCAGAAATGGGTCTCACTCAAAAAACTTGATCTAAATGCCTTTGATCTTTAAAAGGTACTGTGGTGAAATCTAGATCCAAACGTTGTAGCTTGAGTCCATCTCTGTCTGCCTGTACAGCATCTTATTTCCTAACAAGTACTCATTTATAAATGTTTCTCAGAGCTCCCCAGCAGTACAGACTCCATTACCACCATGTCTCTGAACCACTCATCCAGGGTAAATAACTATGGCTTTTTAGAGACTTGCATTATGTCCTTTGCACTGAAGCAAACAATAATGTGCTGAAATTCCAGCAAGGTGATAAACTCTTGGAAACTGGATTCCCTTGCCACTAGCCCTATGGGGAAAGTTCCATTTTCCACTTTGCATATGGTAGCCACCATGGAAACAGCAAAGATTTCCTCTCTCATTACAACAAAGAATCAAGCTGACATTTTTTCAGATGTGCCTGCACAGTTCTTTAGTAATTGCGTTTGACCTAAGAGAGGAGGACTGATCTGATAAACCCTTGCTTCTGGATATCTCGTTTCCAATCCTTTGCAGCATGTCAAAATGATGGTTCTGTTCTGTATTTATTTTACACTTATGTCCATATCTTGAAATCCTGATACAATCCAGATTCACAGCCAGTTCTTTCTGTAGAGATGAGTGGCATGCATAATTGTGGGCTAAAATTCGTGGGAGATTCTGGATCTCCTTGACCCACATAAGGCTGCCCCAGTTACCCTGGAACTGTGGGGGGGGGAATGTATGACACATATATGCTGACCCCCTAATAATCTCTATGCAAGATTCCTTTGCTGTACATTCCCTTTGGGTCTCACCTTGGTCTTAAAGTGTCTGTGCTACATAACATGTAGCACACAAACCCTGTGTGTGGGCTGACACATGGTAAATATACAAGAATAATTTGAAATGCTACTTTCACACCAACTGTGCAATCATAAGCTACAGAAAGTGAGCATCAATACCACAGCATAGCAATCTAAAAAGCCTTGCACATGAGCGTTATGATGTTTAGAAAGAGACGATAGCCTGAAGGAGTCTTGTGTTTGGTCCAGGCAGCCCCCACAGGGGCAGGCACAGTGCTCTGCCCACCATCCCTCCTTCATGACTCACAGTCGTGGGGGATTCTGGATCCAGGACGCTTCCCCTGCTGTTTGCTTCTTGGCAGCAGTGGTGCTACCGCTAGAGCATCAGGTGCACTACCCCTCCTGTCCTCCACGTCCCAGAAAAGCATGTTACCTGGTCAGCACAGCCCTTCTGATTGTCTCCAGGCTGGCTGCATGTTCAAGGGACTGGCACCACTGTTCCAGCCATTCTGGCACTCCAAACGTCCATGTTTGAGCACTCTGCAACACTGCACATGCGTGAGCTTGCTCTGTGGCTCTGCGCATGCGCAAAGCACCACTCTGGAGCAGGGTTCATTCGTGCCATGTTGGGACTTTGTGGGGAGGCAGGGGGCATTGAGGAGAGCCAGGGAGGAGCAAAGAAGACCTGTAGGGACAAAAAAGTGTGGAACACGCTTTGGGTAGCTGGGAGCACCATCCACTGAGTGTTAGTGGAATTCCCCTTGCATTGCCAGAATCGCTGGGGGCAGTCTTTCATTGAGCCCTATGGAGGCAAGCTGGCAGCAATATTTAAAATGTATGGGCAGGAGCCCTTGGCGCCCAGTGGGCAGGAGCAATGGACATGTGTGTGACTGACGTGTGTGTGCTACTATTACTAGTAGCAGAAGTAGTTGTGGTTTACTACTGCTTCTGCTGCTTACTAAGTTCTGCCTTAGCTTTTCAGCCATTTTTTTAGGAAAATGCAATAGTGGTTTCCAAGTGCTAAAAATATCCTAAGTTCACACTAGTATCTCTGCAATAACCTTTAATAAAGTAAAGACTATTGCAGAGATACTACTACAAGTGTGAACTTAGGGGGGGGTTGCCATTAGGAAACTACTATTACATTTTCCAACTTCAAGTAGATGTTCTGAGGTCAGCAGCTCAATATTTGGCTTCTAGCTTGGCATGATCCGGGTTTGCATGCTGCAAGGGATGTACTGCTGGTTTTCCTCCTCTCCCAAGCCCCAAGCATGTGCAAAAAAGGCAGTGGCCATTTTGTGGAGCCCCCACTGGCCATGTCTAAATAATCTTGGTTTAAGTGGAGTTTCCTTTCTTTGCTGTTTTTCAGCCTAAACTGTCTGCTTTCTCTGTGTCGGGTGGGGGGGGGACCTAGGGGCTTTGATGGAAAAGGTTTAAATTCTTTGCTGGAATATTCTCTGCATTTGAAAATGGCCCTGCCCTCCCTCTGAAGTTTGGTCATGGGATGTTGCAGGCTTGTCTGCGAGAAGACCATGCCACATGTTGGTTTGCTAATGACTAATCCTTGCAGTAATGCTCATTGTAGCAGCTCAGACACCTTTTACATTACAACAGAACTGTGTAGCATGTTTTGGGGGACAAGTGGAACTCCATGCTACTGTTTTTGTGGTGTGCAGTGCTAACGACTTTACATAATACTGTTGGCTTAAGATGAGGTTTGTTTTGTTTGCTCTGTGACTGCATGATGCATTGCTAATTTCCTTCTCCTCCCAAGCATGAGTAGAGAGGCCATTTTGCAAATTTGTGGGTCCACTGGTCGTGGCTACTCATTTAAAATTATTCCTTTGCTGTTTAACTGCTGCCCCCTGCTTGAAAGTAGTTTCTTGCCTCTCTGCTTGTCACCGAGTGCTTTTAAGCATCTTGTCTGGGGTTTTGTGGAGAAACAGAAATGCATTGTTTAAATCTGGTTTATTCAGTCCCGGGTGTTTGGTTGTAATACAGGCCTGCAACCAGCTAAACTTTTTTAAAAGGGCCTGTATGTTTGGATAGGCATTTGGTTGCCACGGATACAGTATATGTACTAGGGATGCTGGTTTGGACGGGGCTTGTTTGGTTGCTATACAGGCCTGCAACTCGCCAAACTTTTTTTAAAAGGCCTGTTTGCTTTAACAGGCATTTGGCTGCTGGGGATACAGTGTAGGTACTAGGAATGCTGGTCAGGTTGCAATGCAGCCCTGAAAGTGGCCAAACTTCTAAGTGTGTTTGCATGTGCACTGCTGGTTTCCCCCCTCCTCTCCCAAGCATGTGCAAAGGTTGTGGCCATTTTGGGGGGCCCCCACTGGCTACTATTGGTTAAAATGGTCTCTGTCTTTGCTGTTTTCCACCTAAACTGTCTGCTTTCTGTTTCTTGGGTGGAGGGACCGAGGAGTTTGGCTAGAAGGAAGGGTTTCCAACGTAATCTTTGCTGGAATGTTCCTTGCATTTTAAAATGGCCCCACCCTTTGCAGTTTGGTGGGATGCTGTGGCAGGCTTTTCTGTAAGAAGGCCATGCCATATGTTGGTTCACTTCACTAATGGCTAGTCTACCGGCTGACCTGGTTGTAGCAGCTGCTGCCTTTTACACTGCAACAGAACTGTATAACATGGTTGGGGGTCTGTGGGAGAAGTGGAACTCTGTGCTGCTACTTTTATGCTCTGTGTGTGTGTGTATCATACACAGTGCAACAGAAATGTGCCATTCTGCTCTACTCAGCACTGCACGCTGCAGCTAGTTTGCTGTGGTCCTCGGGTTACTTACCTATTCATCATATTTATGTCGCTGCATATGTGAGTGGCCAGGGAGTACCACTTCCTTCTGTTCTTCCCCCTTTGTTCACCACAGGGCACTTCTTGCACACTGCATTGTAGGGGGAATAGAGGTACAGGGTTAGGGCATACTGAATTAGTAGTGATACATGCAATTCTGTACTATTTCTCTGGAGTACTTTGGAGTTGGAGGACAGACCCCTGAGTCTCTCTCTCTTATCTGTGCTGCTCTTGCAGATTGTGTTCTGTTTACATCCTGATCCAAAGTATGGCACCAGTTATCTGGATCATTGGCGATTCCTTCATTAGCCATTTATTTATTTATTTATTTATTTATTTATTTTTCAGATTTATACCCTGCAACGCAGCTCGGGGTGGCTTCCAACAATTCCACAATAAAAACAATAAAATTCCTTTTAAAAAATTACATATAAAATATATCATATAAAACAGGGCTAGCAAAAAACAAATAAATAAATGGGCGGGGGACTAAAATCATCCCCCCCACCCTCCCTCCCAAAGGCCTGGGCAAACAGCCAGGTCTTACAGTTCCGCTGAAATGTCAAAAGGCTTGGGGCCAGGCGATCTTCCTCCGGAAGGGAGTTCCACAGCCGTGGCCCTACCACAGAGAATGCTCGCTCCATCGTGGCCCCCCGCTTAACATGGGGGACCTCCAGGAGGGCACCCCCGGCAGACCGCAAGAGCCGCTCCGGGGCGCGAAGGGCGAGGCGGTCCCTAAGGTATGAGGGGCCAAGACCGTATAGGGCTTTATAGATCATCACTAGGACCTTGAACTTGGCCCGGCACACTATCGGCAGCCAGTGCAGAGCTCGGAGCACCGGTGTAATGTGCTCCCGGCGACCCGTCCCCGTAAGAAGACGAGCCGCCGCATTCTGCACCAGCTGCAGCCTCCGGGCCAAGAACAAGGGAAGCCCCACGTAGAGCGCGTTGCAGTAGTCGAGCCTCGAGGTGACGAAGGCATGGATGAGGGAGGCCAGGTCCGGGCCAGAGACATACGGACGCAGCCTACGTACCAGATAAAGCTGGCGGAAGGCAGCCTTAGCGACTGCCTCCACCTGCCGCTCCAGCCGCAGGTCTGCGTCCAATATGACCCCCAGACTCCGGACCTGCTGAGCTACAGGGGGGCAAACCCCCCCAACCAGGGGGGCCACCACCCCCTTCGCCCTCCCCACCACCATCACCTCCGTCTTATCTGGGTTGAGCTTCAGTCTGCTCCGCCGCATCCAATCCGCCACGGCCTCCAAACATTGGGATAGCACCGAGACAGCAGGGTCTGGGTCAGTAGAAAACGAGAGGTACAGCTGAGTATCATCAGCATACTGGTGACATCGCACCCCGAACCCTCTCACGACCTCCCCCAAGGGCTGCATATAGATGTTAAATAATAATGGAGACAAGATCGATCCCTGCGGAACGCCACACGGTAAGGCGCGGGGGCTCGATGTTTCCTCCCCCAACACCACCCGCTGGCTCCTCCCCGAGAGGAATGAACGGAACCATTCAAGAACAGTCCCGTCCAGACCCCCCCGGTCACGCAGTCGTCTCAACAGCAGCCCATGGTCCACGGTGTCAAAAGCGGCCGAGAGATCGAGCAGGATGAGAAATGTCGAACATCCCGCATCCATCTCCCGGCGGAGGTCGTCCACCAAGGCCACCAACGCCGTCTCGGTGCCATAGCCGGGGCGGAACCCAGATTGAAAAGGGTCAAGGAGCCCGATATTATCTAGATGACCCTGGAGCTGGAGCGCCACTGCCCGCTCAATAACCTTCCCTAAAAAGGGAAGGTTAGAGACAGGTCGGTAGCTGGCGAGCGCGTCCACGTCCAACGATGGTTTTTTCAGCAGGGGGCGCACCACAGCCTCTTTTAAGCAAGGCGACAACCTCCCCTGCCGAAGGGACGCATTCACCACCCTCGCCAGCACCGTCCCCAACGTCTCCCCGGAAGCTTTTATTAACCAGGACGGGCATGGATCTAGTTGACAACACGTGGCCCTCACAGACCCCAGGACATCCACCACATCGGCTGGCGTCACTTCCTGAAACTCACCCCATAAAGATGGACCAGACGGACCCTCCGCCCCCCCGCGCTCTTCCCCTACTGCTATCAACCCAGCGTCGAAATCGGCCTGAATCCGAGCGATCTTGTCTGCGAAGTAGATGACAAACTCCTCACAGCGGGCCCGGGACAAGTCCCCATCCAGGCGGAGGGAGGCCGGACTCACCAGCCCCCGCACCACCCGAAACAGCTCCGCTGGACGCGACTTCGCAGACGCTATGAGGACGGCGAGGAATTCCTTCCTCGCCGTCCTCACAGCCTCCACATAGGACCGCAAATGGGCCCTATGGAGAAGACGATCGGAGACAGACCGAGTCCGACGCCAGCGTCGCTCTAGCCTCCTGCCCACACGCTTCATACACCGCAGCCCCTCAGTAAACCAAGGGGTCCTGCGGTGACGAGACCGAGGCAGAAGGCGCCTCGGAGCCACCCTGTCAATGGCCTCCTCCAGCAAGATGTTCCAATGCTGGACCAGCTCATCCACAGAATGACCGTCCACATCCAGGGTAAGCTCCCTCAGGACCTCCTGGAACCGCTGGGGTTCCATCAGCCTCCGAGGGCGGACCATCCTAACTGGTCCCTTCCCCTTCTGGAGGGGGCGCGCTAAAAGACCGGCCTGAAGGAGGTAATGGTCCGTCCACGACAAGGGCACCGCTGTCACCTCCCCCACAACCGGACCCCCCGCCTCAAGGCCAGAGCCGAAGATCAGGTCGAGGGTATGTCCCCCCACGTGGGTCGGGCAGATCACCTCCTGGGACAAGTTCATAGTTGCCATGGCGGCCATGAACTCCCGCTCCGCCCCAACAAGGCCGGCATCGGCGTGGACGTTGAAGTCCCCCAGAACCAAAGTCCTGGGGGAGCCCAACACCACCTCCGAGGCCAGCTCCGCTAGAGCGGTAAGGGATGCCGCCGGGCATGAAGGGGCCCGGTACACCAGCAGCACCCCTAGCTTGCCCCCAGCCAAATCGATCACCACGTGCAGAGCCTCTACACCCACAATCTCCGGCACTGGATACCTCCTAACAGGCCAGTCTTCCCTAAAAACAATAGCTACGCCTCCTCCCCGGCCGCTCATGCGGGGCTGATGCTGCACGGCATACCCAGCTGGAACCAGATCCGCCAAAGTTGGACCGGCCAGATCATCCAGCCAGGTCTCCGTGATGCATGCGAGGTCCACGGCCCCATCCAAGATTAAATCATGGATAACTGGGGCCTTGTTAACAACGGACATTTGGAGCAGTTTGTCTGTGAAGAGGGGCTTAGCTTTTCCTCAGGCAAACAGAATTATGACATCTGGTGTTTCGGAAGAGGAGGAATGAGATGGCATGAGATCGTTCCAACACTGGATAGGATTCAGAGGAGACGCCATGTTTCACATCCATCCAGAATCGTGATCCACTGTGGTGGAAATGATGTGGGTGACCTTACTGGTCTCGAGTTGGCGAGTGCCATGCAACATGACCTGTGCCATATCATCCACTCCTTTCCAAGTAGCAACATCTTGGTGTCAGATTTAACTGAATGAGCTGCCAATCGGAATGCAAGGCCAAGCCCAACTGATTCTGGTGCACTTCGTCGATTTAGGAAATTGATGAGAAATGTGAACAGACTAAAGGACGGATACTACAATCTGGCATAGGTTTTCAAGACATCAGCTATCCCTGTATGACATAGATGGAGTGCATCACTCAAGAGCAGGAGAGTTACGTTTCTTTCAAGCACTCCGGGAAAGCATTCCTCAACACATTTGAAGACTTTAACATTGTACAAATATTATGTAAGTTAATGGTGCTTCTAATTGGTTTTCTCTGATGGTTTTGTTCTTGTTCTCAGAAAGATCAAGTTTAGGATACATATTTTTTTTATTTTTTTAAAAATTGTTTCTAAATAAAGTATCCAATAAATTGGCTGTTGTGTTACTGTCCAGGTTACCTTTGCGTGGGACAGTGGATTATGAAAAACGGATCACTTTGCATATGTTAAATAATTTTGTTTTTCTTTGTTTACACATTAGACATCACTTTAAGCTGAGGGAGAAAAGCAAGGTTGGGGGGAATGTTAATCTCTTTGTGTAAGTGCTGCTAGTGCCAAATCCCATTTTTCATCTAATTTTTGACACAGCCTACAGAGGCAGGAAACGCAGCCAGCTACTTGACAATGTAAGCTCTCGGGCAGGGATCATGTCTATTTTATTCTCTATAAAGTGCCAGGTACGTTTCTGGCGCTATATATAAATAATAATAATAATCATAATCATATTCATAATCATAAGCATAATCAATCATAATAATGTATACCATGGATGCTCTAATTGTGAAGTTGCGCTGAATTCACCACGCTGAATTCTGAAGAGAAAATGCAAATCAAAGAGATGGGACCTGACCGTCCAGAAGTGCAGGTAGAACAAGCTGTACAAGACAAGAGGGATAGGCTATACATGTAGGATCAACACATCTTGGTACAAAAAGTTCTGGTGGCTACGTGGAAGTGTTTCCAAGAAGTCGTTCTGTTTTCCTTGCCTGCTGTTTGGTGGTGACGCAACATGAACAAAAACTGGAGTAAAGGACATTAAGCACCTGTCTGAGAAGGCAAAGAAGCATGATTATTGTAAAAGCCACCTTGACAACTGCCTAAACCTGTCACAGTTGGGAAAAACAAACATTGCCAAGAGACTCAATTAAGGCTACCATGTGTCTGTAAGGAAGCACAACAAAGACGTCAATCCCAACCGCTATGTGCTCTTCAGAATAATTGACTGTACAAAGTTCTTTGGTGCCTTTGAATTGGCGCTGCGTAGACATGATGAAAGTGAGGAATCTGTCAGTCCCAGAGTTTTTCAAGGTGCTGTGGATTTACTTGCCTCAGCTTGTCTTCAAGGGAACTTTGAAAACTGTGCAGAACGAACTCCTGGACTGCATGCTGGAAATTGCTCGTGACTACATAATTAATTAAATTAAAAATGCAGATTTTGTGGCTATCGAAGCTGATGACACCACCGATGTCTCAACCATCTGCCAGTCAGTCATGATTTTCCGATACATAGATGGCAGTGGTTCAACAGTGGAATGTTTTTTGTTTCACGCACTTGACAGACTCCCATGCAGAAACAATCACTGAATCCTTGCTTGAAAAACTCAGTGTTGATCTCCCAAGGGACTCTAACAAACAGAAATTTGTATCTCAGAGCTACGATGGAGCAAGTGTGATGCGTGGAGAGCATTGTGGAGTCCAGAGGAAGATAAGGGATGTATACCCAAATGCACACTTCGTTCACTGTTTTACCCATCAGCTGAACCTTATTATGCAGCAAGCTGTATCCCAAATAAGGCAAGTAAGGATTTTCTTTCAAAGTCTGTCTGGTATTCCTGCTTTCTTCCGTTCGTCTCCAAAAAGGACCGAAGTTCTGGATGCGGTGAAGAGAAGGCTCCCCAAAGTAGCTAAAACACGCTGGAACTTCAGTGTGTGGACAGTCAAGGTCATCTATGAGCACAGAGAGGATCTGGTCGAGTGCTTTGAACAAATACAACTAGTCATGATGCCAAGACTGGTATTGAGGCCAGGTCATACATGAACATGCTGAAATCTGACGGGGAGTTACTCTACTTCTCGTCGTTGTTCGTTCCATAGAATCATGCCACACGTGGACATATTTTACAAGGAACGCAAAAATAAATAAATAATTTGTTGACTCTGTAGGCTGACTCTGTAGGTATTCAAAGATATACTGCAGACTTCATAAGAGCCATCAATAAAGTGAGGGACTCCATTGGAACCCTGCGCTCAGAGCTGCCAGAAAATGTTCAGATGAGCAGAAGTGCACCTAGCATGGACACTCTAGAGCAGATCGCTGTGCAAGTGTGATATATTATAATGTCTCATGCACGTGACAGATTTCAATTCACGAAACATCTAGATGGTGCAACTTTGGTGCAGGGGACTTTGTTTCAAAGGCACAGTGAATGCTTTCCCATCCAAGCATTTAATGCGACAACAGAAGCCTACCCAATGCTGGAGAGAGAGAGACTGAGGAGTGAGCTTGGGACGTTGTATGACAGGTCAGAATTCCGTTCCACCAAAGATGCCTCTGCACTACTTGCTGTGTTGACAGAGGACAATTTCGACAAATCGTTTTCAGAGGTGGTTAAACTGGTGAAGATTGTGATGACAACACCTCTCAACTGTTGAAGCAGAACAAAGCTTCTCAGCTCTAAAAAGAATTAAAACCTTTCTGAGAAGTACTATGATGGAGGACCATCTGAATGCTCTAGCAATACTGTCTATTGAGCAAGCCATGATCAGGGAAATTCCAGACTTCAACAACAAAACAATAGATCTATTTGCACAGTGCAAGGAACGCTGAGCAAATTTCCAGTACAGACGTTGAACAGACCTGAAGATGATCTATTCTGGACTCTCAATTGCATAAGGAGTAGAAAGAGGGGAGACCTGCACAATGAGAAGACCTGTTTTGCATCCATCCAGCTCCAGCCTGCATGGTCTTTGTCCTGAAAGGGAGACCCATGCCAATATGGACGCTGCATCATGCAAACAGAAAAGAAGGCACTGCCACCGACTCAACTGACAACACACAAGGCTGAGGAGACCGGAGTTGCTGCTGCTAGCTATTGCATGAGGACTAGAAGGAGGGGAGAACACAAAATAAGACCACCTGTTTTGGAGCCCTTCAGTTCCAGCCTGGCCTGCATGGTCTCAGTTCCGTTACAGGGAGACCAATGCCAACACGGAGGCTGGACCACGCAAACAGGAAAAAAAGACACTGCCACCAACAGGACAACACACAAGGTGGAGGAGATTAGAGTTGCTGCTGCTTGTTTCGGCGAGTGCAACGAGGAGGACAGCCTGCTGCCTCAGGCTACAAGGACAGAGCACAGAGAGGAAGGAAGACCAATGGCACTGCAGAACCACCACCATGACGAAACCCAGCACCCAAAGGCACCACATGATGGCAACAGCACACAAGGCGGAGGGAGGCAATTCTGGTAGCTGCAAGTGTGAGGATGAGAGCCAGCAGAGGATATCCCACATTTAAGATAAGTGTGGTTCCTTCTTAAGTTAAAAAGTTACATTAAAAAAAAAGGTTAAATTAAAAAGTTACGTTATGTCTTAAGTTAAACAGTTGTAAGTTGCAGATTTTTAAAATTTGTAAGGTAAGTTTGGTTACTTTCATCTTAAGTTAAAAAGTTACACTAAAAAAAGGTTACGTTAAAAAGTTATGTCTTAAGTTAAACAGTTGTAAGTTACATAAAGAGTTGGCAGTTTTTCTATTTTAAACCCGCCACACCCCCCAAAATAGGTACATAGGGCATTGGGAGGGTGGAACCTCTTTTGGGGGGCAGGGGCGGGCCCATGGCTGTGGGATGCCCTAAAGTCTTGAGGCACCCCCAACAATTCATGTGGGCCCTAGAACCCTAGCCATAGGGGCCTCAACAGCAACTGGCCCCCCACCACTGTGCCTCCAGATGCAGTATTTGGCTTTCGGATTTAGTGGAGTTCTATAGGTGCACTGAAGCCTGAAGTCACCCTGTGTTTGGAGGCCTCCAAAAGAACAGTCATGGGACCTGAACAGCGAATGACCTCAACAGCAATATACCCCCACCCCTGTGTCTCTAGACACAGTGGAACCTCACATTTCAGTGGGGTTCTTTAAGCCAACAAGTGTGAAGGTCCCACTTTATCGGAGGCCTCCAAAACGTCAGTGGTGGGACCTCCACAGTGACAGAGCTCCACAGCAACATAATGCAATTTCCCACCCACCACTGCGCCTCCAGACACGTTGTGACCTCAGTCTACAGTGGGATTCTGTGGATGCCTACTGCTTTCTGAAGTCCCTGTGTGTCTGGAGGCCTCCAGAACCCAAGCTGTGGGACCTCAACAACAGCAACAGAATGCACTATCCCCACCACCAGTGCACTTCAAGACACATTAGAACTGCAGACTTCAGTGGGGGGTTCTTGAGGCCCAATGAAGACCTCCAATTTTTCTGGGGACTGGGAGCCTACCCTAGAAAACTATACAGGCAGCCAAGGAGAGCACGAAAATGAAGAGGGTTCCGGATAATGGTAAGTGCTGGCATTGGGATTGGGAGGGTCTTGGACCTCTTCTTTGGGGGAGAGGTCCACAAAGAAGCAAAATTAAAAATGTCATTCTGTGTCCAAAATGCAAGCATCTAAAGTAATTTGCTTCTTTTTTCTATCCAGTTTGTCTGATTTCTGGCATGATTCCACAGCTCGCCTCGCTCTCCTTGTGAACAGAGGAGAAAGTAGGTAGCTCCCAAACTGGAGCCACCACTGTGCCTCCAGTTTGGGACCCCTTTCCACTGTCCCCCACTGAACTCATCTCTTCGCCTTCCTCTTCCCGTGCACCAAAACCAAACCCTTTCCCTCCTCTGTCCCGTCCTTCTCTTCCCTTTCATTCTTTTCTGATTCGGCTTGTCGCAGGACTGGGAGCTAACTAAGTCCTCTCAGTTCTTCAAGCCAGAAGGAAGGCTTGTCCCAAAGTCTACACCTTCAGAAAACTACAGGTGGCCAAGGAGGGCAGGAAAATCAAGGATTAAACAATTCAGGATAAAGGTAGGCAATGGCAAAGTGATCTATTTTTTTAACCTGCTATGGCTAATTTGGACCCGGTGGGAAAGAAAGAGTGGACAGGACCCCAGTAAGAGGGCTCTCTATCCCCCACTGTTGCTTCACACAGCAGCAAGGAGTTCCCAGTGTTAACTAATGTAATGTCCATGTAATGTTAACCCTGGGGACTCCTTGCTGCTGGGTTATGCCATGCCACTGGCCTAACTGTTGCTCAAGCTACACCTACCATTACCCTGGCTCTGCCCCTAGGCAAGGCACCGCCCCTAGGCCCACCAGCCAGGCTCCGCGTGTTCAGCTCCATAGGTTCAACCCACCCACTGCCCCACCAGCTGCCACTGCTTCCTGGTTTGTGGGGAGTTCTGCCTTTTGGAGCACAAGTTTTGAGAGCTCCAAACATGAAATAAACAGTAGAAGCCCCAGGAAAAGTGAGAGTAGTGATCATGCTGACTGCTCCCAACTGCTGAGACCACTCTAGGTGTGTTGCCCACATGGAGGCTGCATGCACCCTAATAGACTAGGTTTGCCACCTATGTATATTTTCCCAGCCCACATATGAAAAATACATGTTGCAGGCCCTGCATTAGCACCTATGGCAACAATGCAGGCCCTGCAACATGTATTTTTCATAAGAGGCCAGGGAAAATATACATAGGTGACAACCCTATAATAGACGGGGGCTAACACTGGCCCACATGGTGGGCCCTCGATGCCCCTGGACTCCGTTGTGAGTGAGGCTCCATGGCACACAGAAGCACACATCTCGCAGTCACCTAATAAATGGGCAGTAAACATGGGCTGAACACCCTCCTGTTGTGTGCTATCAGCTCATTCATAAACCCCCTTTGAACATGCAATATCGTGTGAAGTCATTACAGGATCTCCAGTGCTCAAATTCACTGCTTTTTAAAAATAAATAAATCCCACTTACTCTTTATAATGAGGGAGACAAGGACTCACTCACAGTTTTTTCCTTGGTTCTTTTAATTTAAGCTCAGAAGTATAGGGCCCTACTAATATTTGGATGGGAAATTTTCTAGAAAGAGCCAGCCTGCGACAAAGAATGACTCAATACGTAGCAGTACTGGTAGTTAAGTTCTCGGAGGATATGTTCATCTATAGCTGTTAGCCAAGTTGGTCAGGGGGACACAGGACCTCTGATTTCTATAAGATTGGAGTAAGTGACAGGGAATGAATCATTACACATCACGCAGTCAACTCAATGTGAGATTGTGTCAAAGATTACTGGGTACCTTTCAAAATTACAGTTGAATATGGGACACTTGACAGCACTTACACACACACACTTCATGTTCTGAGGGTAACTGGGAGGTCCTGCTCTGTGGGAGTATATTTGGATGCTATGTGTGAAAGGTAATCTGAACTGTATGACTTGTGTGGACTGGAAAATGTACTTACTACCTACCACACAACCTTTAATTTTTGCTATTAGCTTGAACTTGGCTAGAAATCTGGAGAGGAAAGCCCATGATTTTATCAGTTCATTAACTCAATCATCCAGGAGAAGCGGGAGTCAGGAAACTGCATATTACCCACAGGAAATTTAACCAAGTGGAGTTAATGGCCTCTCAGCTGCTGTGCAAATACTGTGCAAAGGAGATACTGGAGAATACCTATTCCCTATTTTTCAAATGAATAAAGCACCTTTCAAGGTTGCCTAAACCTCTGAATTTCCACCTCACTTAGGGGTAGGTCTAAGTTTGTATTTAACAAATACATGCACCATCTTAATAATACCTGGAAGGGAAGAAGAGGTTTTACAAAAATGTGTCAGTTTTTCTTTAGATGCCAAAGTACAGCTGCACCTAAGAAAAGCTGTGTTTGCTGCAAACGCTTACGTGTTTTAGTGAAAGTAAAAAGCATTCACCTGAGACAAATGTGTACATTTGCAGTTTATTTCAGGGGTAACACTTCACTTTTTTTTTGTCACCCAAAATAAATGAGTGTTCTTGCTAACAGAAAGAGTGAGATACAAAATTTGGAATTTGTTTCATTTAAGATTGTGGAAATAAACAGATTTTTAGAGTTGAGCAAAGTTGGGGGAACTAGTTATTACATGGCTGCAAATTTTAGGGTAGAACAGAGCTTCCTCCTGTTCCATAAATGAATTAATGCTCTGGGCATGTTCATGGGGCCGAAAGTTATTTCTAACGGATGTAGTACATTGGTGCGTGCCTGATGAATTTAACTGAGATTTCAGATCCCCATGGTACTAAACAGCGTACAAACAACAAAGTAGTCCTTTGCTCACATAGATTTTTCAGAGGCATAGAGGTAGTTAGTAGGGATGGGGATTTCAGTTTCGGACAAAACCGAAAGTACCCGGAAATGGCCATTTCGGATTAATCCAAAATTTTGGTTCTTTTTGCGTTTCGGTACTATTGGATCTTTTGCATTGATTTTTGTACCGGATTTTTAACATTGCGGTTTGTCCCCCACTGAAAACCTGCAATGTTAAAAATCTGGTACAAAAATCAATGCAAAAGATCCAATAGTACTGATCCGAAACAGAAAAAGAACTGAAATTCATGAGAACCGAAACCGAAATTGACCGAAACTGAAATTTTGCCCAGAGTCCCATCCCTAGTAGTTAGGTTTCTCAGCTCTGTATTTGCCTTTGAGAATTTCACCCTAAACAGAGATTGAGGGGAGAAATCTGGCAGGGTGAAGGTAAAGTAGTGTCAGACATTATTATAATTATTATTATTAGCACCAGTAGTATGGCCTGGTGCTGTACAGAGCATAGAAATAGATGCGGTCCTTGCCTGTGGCTTACAATCTAAAAGACAAGGAGAGGGGACAGTGGGAGAGACAGGGGAGAAGACCAACAAACATTCAAGCGGATGCGAAGTCTCAGGTGCATGTGCTTGGCTTGGTTACAATCAGGTTGGTTGCAGCAGTCTGCAGAGAAGGGCAGACAGTGGGTATATGGGAACGACTAGCAGGCATTGGGAAAGGCGGCGAGGAAAAAGTGGGTCTTGAGGAGGGATTTGAAGGAGCGGAGGGAGGGGGAAGGCGGATGTGGGAAGGGAGGGAGTTCCAGGCATGGGGGGCAGCGAGGGAGAAGGGTTGAAGGCAGTCAGGTGAGCAGGAGAAGCGGGGGAGAGTGAGGGAGGGAACAGAGGAGGAGCGGAGAACGCGTGCAGGAGTGCGTAGGGAGATTAGTTCCGAGAGGTAAGGGGGAGCTTGGTCGTGGAGTGTTTTGAACGTGCGTACCAGGAGTTTAAACAGGATACGTTCAGGAAGGGGGGCCAGTGAAGAGAGAAGAGGAGAGGCTGCACATGGTCGAA
>QEPC01010958.1:1149727-1165435 GCA_003113815.1 Sphenodon punctatus
CTGAGTGGTAGGAATTCTGGTATCAATTCTCCCCTTAGTCTTCTCTTTGCTAAGCTAATCCTGAGTGGTAGGAATGTTGTGTGAGAAGGCAGCTGTGCGTTAGCAGAAAGGGTGCATTCCTTCAAGGCTATTCCTTGTGTTCCAGTGCAGCATTACTACAGGTGCAAGGAATGATGCCTTAATATACAATAATGTAGATATTGGAAGTCTGGTATTAATTCTCCCCTTAGTCTTCTCTTTGCTCAGCTAAACACAGGAACTGTGGAATACTAGTGCAGCTGGTGTAGGAATGAAGAAGCCTTACTGTAGGATGCATAGCAAGGGACAGAGTGATTTTCGGTTGGGGGCCACTGAACACTGAAATTGAGTGATTTGGGGAGCCCGAGCACTAAAATGAGGGCCAGTACCCCCACCAGTGGCAGTCTCCCCCCTGTCAGCCCCCATAACCTCCCACTCACCCCTGCCAGGCTGCTGAGGCTTTGAGTCTGGGGACTCAGCTCTGATAGGCCCCAAATCTGGTGCACTCTGCCCGCCCCCAAGCCACACACTCCAAGTCAGGCCCCCTTGGCCTATTTCCAGAATGCCGGCAGCTTTGCCGCTGGCACAGAACCACTAAGAATATATTTTCCCAGGCCACTTTGATTTTCCAATCCGTCCCTGGTGGCAAGGGCATGTGGGAACTAAAGCACCGGGCTGAGAAGGCAAGAGTGGGGTGGGCTGAATTACAGCTTTTCAAGTTGCCTTGCTACAGGTGTGCCACCAATGGGCACAGACCAAACCACCATCAACAAGAGCCCACTGTAATCAAGACCTATGGGCATGCAACTGGCAGCGCAGGGAAAAATTGGTGAAGAAGCTGCTGGGGGACAGCAGGTGGATGAGATCCGGGATGCCATAATGGCATGGCCCAGAAGCATGGTAATTTCTGCAGCAGAACACCGCAGAACAGGAGGACAGGAACTAGACCTGCCTCTGACAGTAGTTGGAGCACTTCGGACCATGTGCTGGAAAAGGCAAATGAGTAAATGAGAGATCTCTTGTCCCAGTATCTCCAAATGCAGAGCTCCCTTCTCCAGCATGTAGCTGCCACAAGCGCAACAACTGTTGTTCAGGGGCAGTTGCCATTCGCCAACCCCCTTCGGCAGTCCACACTGCCTACCCCACCAAATCTTAACCAGCCATCCTGGTTTCCTGACCATTCGACCCTGAAAGCAAAGGAACTGAGACCTCACCAACTTGCATTAGCACATGTTGACCCACCCTGGTCCAGAGACACCTCCCCCTCCACCAGCAAGTCCACCACAACACCTCCTTCCACATCTCCTCAACTTCATCTGAAGATCGCCGGGAGGAAGATGAGGAAAAGGCGAAAATCCACCCTCTGCTATTACCCCCATCTAAGCAAGACCACGCAACCGCAGCCAAAGGAGGAAGGCAGAAGAAATAAAAAAGTGGACATTTTCAAAATGAAGAAGTTCACTTCACATTTTTCAGTTGCATGTTATAGTTCTCATTTTCTAAAGCTGCACTTTAACAATGTACTTTTAAGTGCAGTTAAATAAAAGGGAACCAAAAGTTTAATTGTTTGTCCAGTTGAAGAAAGTGGTTATGTTTTTTCCCAATCTATGCTTTGGGATTGGATAGAAAGGGGAAGAAAAGGGGGCGGGGTCTGTGGAGAATGGGAGTATGGGATAGAGAGAAGCTGCTATGGGGCATGGAGGTGGCATGGGAAGGGAAAGGAAAGGCCAGGAAATAGTACGGGCTAGAGGGTGGGGGACCAAGTAGGGAAGATACGCTGTCCCAGTGGAAGAAAGCCTGGATGGGATAGAGGAAAACACTTAGATACGCTGGAAACAGTTACAAAGCCTTTACTGAACACTTTTAACAGCTTATTGTTAATCAGTAAACTGCCACTTAAAGCTTGGTGCCTGCGCCAGCAATGTTTATGTGAGGACACAAGGTCCTGGATCTCTCCCACTATGCACTGCTCTGCTTAGCTGCTCCCGGAACAAGGGCACTGGATCATTAGAGCTAAGGGGGATGGATGGGAGGGAGGGGTGTCTCCAATGTGGCCCCGCTGGTCTCAAAGACGTTGTGGAGAACACAAGTGACAATAGTTAGCAGGGGAGCAGTGTCCAGCTGGAAATCAATCCTGGCCACAATTGTTCTCCAGCACTGCTTCCGAAGTCCAAAAGCCCTCTCCACAACAGAGCGAATGGCACTGAGCTTCCTGTTAAAGTACCTTTTGGTCCGCGATACGGGCAACACTGTATGCCTTCATGAGTCAGGACTCCAGGGGGTAGCAGGGTATCCCAGAGCAAGCTTCATGAGCACCCCCTCAATGCAGGTTTCAATGTTGAGTCCAAAGTCCCTGGTGTACATTTGTCCAAAGGAGGAGGACTGGCAGAAGATGCGGGTGTCATGGATCCTTCTGAACCACCTCATCAGCATATCCATGAACTGGGCATGATGGTCCACTATGGCCTGGAGAACCATGGATAAGAACCCCTTGCAGTTCAAGTAGTCCTCTTTGCTACAGGGTAGGCAAAGGATAGTGATATGGCTCCCATTGATCGCCTCAATACAGTTTGGGAACTCCTCCCACTGAAAGTCCTCCATTACCTTTGTGGTTTCAATCAACCATGAAAAGGATAAGGGTCGGTCGACCCTTTTGGTCCTATTAGATCTGCTGACTGCAGTTGATACCATTGACCACGAGATGTTGGTGACGCACCTGCGGGACAGTGCGGGGGCAGGTAGGATCGTTCTTGAATGGTTCCGCTCATTCCTGACTGGGAGAACTCAGCGGGTGGTGCTCGGTGATAATTTTTCATCTCACCGAGACCTCATGTGTGGGGTCCCACAGGGTTCTGTTGTGTCCCCTCTCCTGTTCAACGTGTACATGCAGCTACTTGGCGAGGTGATCAGGGGGTACAGGTTGAGGTGTCATCAATATGCGGATGACACCCAACTGTACCTCTCATTTTCAACCGAACCACGCCCGGCTGTCTCGGTGCTTACTCGGTGTTTGGCAGCTGTGGGGGACTGGATGAGGGCAAATCGACTGCAACTGAATCCTGACAAGACGGAGGTGATGTTAGTGGGTAAGTCGATGGAGATGACGACCCCCTCGGTTGAGGGGACGTGCCCTCCACTGGCTTCCCAGGTGCAGAACCTGGGGGTGCTCCTCGATGCGCAGCTCCGCCTGGGTCGCCAGGTGGAGGCTGTGGTGAGGAGTGCCTTCTGCCAGTCACATCTGGTACGGCGGCTTCGGCCGCTGGTTTCAGTTCCAGATCTGGCCACGATCATCCATGCTTTTATCACCTCTCGGTTAGACTGCCGTAACGCGCTCTACATGGGGCTACCTCTGGTGATGGCTCGGAAGCTGCAGCTGGTGCAGAATGTGGAGGCCTGGCTCCTGGTGGGGCTGGGCCACTGAGAGCACATTACACCAGTGTTCCGATCTCTGCACCGGCTGCCAATAGTCTTCCGGGCCTGATTGAAAGTGTTGGTTTTAACCTATAATGCCTTACACGGTCTGGGCCCTACCTATTTGCAAGATGGCCTTACTCCCTGGGTTCTGGATCAGCCCCTGCGGTCATCTGGGGGCGCTCTGTTGGAGGTCCCCGGATTTCCCGAGGGGCCACGCAGGACAGGGCATTCT
Source organism: Sphenodon punctatus (assembly GCA_003113815.1). Taxonomy (NCBI): domain Eukaryota; kingdom Metazoa; phylum Chordata; class Lepidosauria; order Sphenodontia; family Sphenodontidae; genus Sphenodon; species Sphenodon punctatus. Next base: position 1,153,392 of record QEPC01010958.1, read on the forward strand.
CTGTGGCTACACCACGCCTTTGGAACTCCCTCCTGGTGGGGGCCCATCTGGCCCCAGACCTCCCAGGTTTCCACAGGAATTGTAAGACCTAGCTGTTCCGTCAGGCGGTTGGCGAGGGAGAAGGGTGAGGGGTGTTGGATTGGGGACAGGGGGTTCTCTCCTCACTTTTACTTTTACTATTATTATTGTGATGTTTTTACATGTTTTATTGTATTTTATTGATTTTGATATTGTTAGCTGCCCCGGGCTGCCTTACAGGAAGGGCAGGGTATAAATTTTTAAAATAAATTTTAAAAACTGCACTACCCGGTCCAGCACTTGCACTATTGTTGTACAAACCTCAACAGAGATGGTGCCCACCATGGAGGTCCCAACACTGAATTGCTGGGAGTGGCAGGAGTCTGGTGTGGCAAGCTTAGATATTGTGATGGCCACATGCTTCTCCACCGGGATGGGCAACTGCATCACCATGGACTTTTTTTCTAGCTGAGACCTGAGGATCTCAGCTACCTTGTAGACGAGTTGATGGGGCATCCTGAAGTTGGAGATCCACTCTTTCCCCCCCCCCCCCCTAAAAGGGACAACACATTCTCCCACAAGTCTGGGCTTTTCTTGTCAACCCAGATAATTCCCTCAGTGGGCACAGCCATGTGCAGGGCATTGGGAAATGCATCTTTGTCTCCTGACAGGTACCTCACAGTGCATATCAGCTGGTCTTGCAGGGTTTCCATCCTCCCCCACAGCGCCAGTTGTTGCTGGAGGAAGACAAATCTACAGTGCCATTCCTGGTGCCTCCTCTGCAATGTGGTGTGCCCCACTACCCTAGTGACAGATTGAAGGAGAACCCATCTGTGCCTAGAACTCTCCTTGAATCAACAAGCATAGAAGGAGGTTTGCAAATGCAGGATCATTTGCAGGTTCGTGTCACCAGCAGTAGGGATGACCTGTACCACTATAAAGTTCCGAGGCTCCATGGTTGCGTTACAGGAGTCCATGAAGTCTACAGACAATGCACCAAAGGTTTTGAACCATTTACACAGTTTGGCAGCTGCCTGGCTAAGATTAACTGCGTGCAGAACATGAGCACCTACTGGCCACTATTGGGCATCTGTCATCACATGACTAGCTGCACGCCTCGCTACTGATTGTAAACGTTCTTGCAAATCTGAGTGCGTTTCTGTGTTGCGCCAGGACTGCTAATTCATGTGACAGCCACATCAAGCCATATAATAAATGTAACAGGTGTCAGCAGCACAGAAGCATTAGCTTTTTTAATTTGCATGGGAAGGAAAGAAGTCAATGTAAAGAAATGGCCAGTTGTGAGTATCTGCAGAGTGAAGGTCACTATCTTGGGAATGGTATGTGGGAGCAGAGCTGTCCATTGCCTGAAACTGACTCAGATGTTCTTATTTTTTTTAAGTAATAAATTTTCCTTAAATCATCATGAGGTGGCCATTCTCCCATAGAGAGCTATTCCTGTGGGTTGTTTGCCAGCAGAAGGCAAATGGCTGCTTCTTTCTGCAAGTGCTGTGGATGCCCGCAATACGGGACCCAGAGAAGTTGGGGTGTGATGGATACCCTGGCCTTTGCTGACATTTGGGTGATGCTTGATGTACAGAGCGAGCTGTCAAATCCATCCTGCAAAACTGGCTATGAGGTCATAGAGCAGTAGATGTACATAATGGAATTTCATGTATGCATGATGGAGTGCAGACACTGTGCAACCCTGCTGCAGTTTCAATTTCAGCAAAATGTAAGAGTGGGACCCCCCTGGAGAAGATGAGAGAGTAAAATCTGAACAAAACCATGACCCCTCTGAACGTTTGTGCACTGCCAAAAGAGGACAGTCACTAAGGAAAGCTGGACGTTCCCTGCCGCTTTTTCTCATAACTACCCTGATGAGAGTGAGAAGATACCTGCAGGGCCACCAGAAGTGCCTCAATTGGATGGTGGAGCTGAATCTCTTGTGGGGAGTGCGGGGGAAGCAAGTAGCTTGGGGTGCAGGGAATGTGAACCCACTGATGGAGAGCTTCTTGCCCTATATGAGATTTGGACACTCCCAGAAGTGCACAGCCCTGGCAAGCAGGGATGTTTTCAGCCCCCACTATATAGTAATGCACAAGATGCTGAGAGGAGCTACAAGAAGCACATGCTGGAATGGGGGATATATGCAAAGAGAACGGGATTTCCAACCCCACAGCAAGCGAGGCCCAGAACTCTGTGTGCTGCTTCCTGCCAGTGAGAACACAGAGAGACTGATTACTTAGGCTGATTTCTTTTGTGTTTAATTTAACTTTCGCTTTCAACTTTCACTCTAAGCACTCAAAGTATGTGATTTGCTCAATAAAGTCAGCATTCTGTAGCCAGCAAAAGGTTTCTGTCTCTAGCCAAGTGCTGGTAAGCATAAATCCAGGTATGCACCTCTGTGGGTGGTGGAGTCATACTAGCCTGGAACGAACAAACAACAGATGTGGCTTCTTCTTCCCATAGTTTGCCACAGCTGAGAGCCATGCCAGGGGGCAGGTTACTGGGAATCGTGTGTGGTGCAGGTGAAGAAACACACCTGCCCATGTATTCAGTTTCTAAGTCTAAATGTGTGAGCAGGGCTGTCCACAAAGCCAAGACAGACAGGCAAGGGCTGCCCGTTTATTAGCCTGGATACACCAAACATTTAAGTGGGGGCTACATAGACCGAACCTGGACTTCAGCAAGCTATTGTCTCATTTGCTAACCCCCAGAGACCAGATAGACGGGGTCTAGTTACAGTCTGTGTGGCTAGGACTACACATACCAAAAGTAGGAAAGTATGACTGAGAAGAGAGAATTCATATTAAACTGCATCCCAGCCAATAATAATAGAATTCCTTAACTTATGTAGTAGCTATATGTTAGGCAAGGACAGACTGAAGAAAGGAATAGTGTTAAAAGTTTCTAAATATTCTCTAATTGTGTTATGTTGCTCCCACTTTCTCTCTAAGATTCCGTGGCCCAATGAGTTGAACATAGTTATCCTTTCTTCCTTCATGTATATTAATCAAGTCATAACAAGCAACATCATGTGACTTAGGGTGGCCAATCATACTGTAGTAGTGAGTAAAAAAAATACAATTCACATGCAAGCGGTTGACTGAATTATCTTCACATGACTACAAAAGACAAGTGCAACAGGGTATGGTCCCTGAGGGACAAGCGTCTGCAGAATCAGTCCCTCAAGATCCCAGGCCCACGGGATCTTATTTCCTAGTATTCTTTAATTTACACATGTTCAATCCATCACCAACAGTTCACATATACAGTCCGTATCATATTGGGTTTAAGGTGCCCTCACACAGCCCACTCGCCACTCATCCCCTGGCCAGACATACTACCTCCTGTAACCAGCTTAAAGCCCTTCCTTGCTCCTCTTCTTCCACACCATCATCTCTCTTGCGGGGGTGGCGCCTGGGAAGGGCTCCTTCCAGGCTGCTCCCCATAACACCAGGGGCGGCTGCCGGCCATACCTGAGGCACATGTTGGGGACACAGCTCACCCTTCGGTCAGGCCTGGAGGTTAGGATGGAGCGGTCGCTGGTGGGGTTGCCCAATGTGAAGTTTCTACTGGTGAAAGTTGTGAGGGGGCCTTCCTCTCCTCCCAGTGAGAGAGGGGTGGAGAGGGAGGCTACTCCTGGTGGCAGCAGGGGATGGAAGGAAGCATGGTTTGATACTGGTAGAGTGGGCATTGGGATGGGTTAGTAAGGCATATTGTTAGATATTATTATTGAAATGTTAAATGGGAGGGTAGGGTTTTCTTGTGTATTATGATGTATTTGGTGTTGGGTTTCCCCTGAGTGGGATAAAAACCCTAATATTATATTTATTATTGATGTGAGCCGCCTCGAGCTGACTTTGGTTGGGAGAGTGCGGGATATAAATTAAAGATGAAATGGAAAAAAAAAAAAAGAAGAAAACATATATGAAGATCTTAGAGGACACTTATGAAAAATACAGGTTTTAGGGGAGCACCGAATCCACTGCACCCCTGCAACCTGTATTTCTCATAAGTGTCCTCTAAAATTTGCATATATGGCCACCCTATATCAGGCAAAAGTCTGTAGGTTTCCTTTAACATGCAATATAAATGTAACTCATTTAAGGATAAGGTTATTTTTTTCAGATGTAATAGAGTTCCTAACAGATCGACTAATGTGAAGTACCACTTTGAAAACATCCTTTGTCCCTATTTCCTCCTGCCAAGCATATATTTATATAAATATAAATTCCTTTGGGGGGCACAGTTTTAGCACTGTATAACTTTATGATGGGTTCTGATTCAGAAGTGTGTGGTATGCATGTGCAAGAGACACAATATATTGAGAATTCTGAGGATAAAACCTCTTTCCTCACCCTTGGCTGCTCTTTGTTTTCTAAAGATGTTTCTTTTTCAAATTGTTATCATAGTTGCATCATTAGAGCCTCTCTCTGAATTCTTGAGCCTGATTATGGGGACTAAGATCAGATATTTATTTTCCAAATGCCACAAGTCTTGTTATCATAGGTGAACTTTGACAAACTACAACAGATGCATGTGGTTCTGTTTCCTTGCTCATTTGGCATTTCTTTAATTACCTCACTCAGATCCTGTGGATAAGTAGATAAATGTGTGCCTCCATCTAGAGCTTGCAATTGTTGAAAGAGGTGGGGGCGCTTACAAAACAAGTGGGGATTTCCAAGACAGTTATACAGTATCTCTAATGTTGGTAGATCTTGTGATTAAAAAACACAGGCAGTGTCAGGACGTGGGCCTGAACTGGCACCCCTGGGGCTCTAAACACTGCAGCTGGCTCTGCAGCACCACCAGTTCATTGGTACTGGCCATAAGACCTCCCCACAGCACCAGTCAGGCCACACCCCTCCTCAGCTTCGCTCCATGACAGCAGCTTCCTGGTTGGCTGCTGGCCTGTATATATGGCCAGCCAGTAGGCACAGGAAGCTGGGTGGATCATCAGTCAATTCCTGGTTCTTGTCTCACCTGCCTTGTGTTTCTTCCTTATGTCTCTATGCACGTTGGACCAGGCTCTGCACTCCCTTCCCTTAGTGTGTGTTTTGGGCCAGCTGGAGGCTGGCTCTTCTGACCCTACCTGCTAGAACCTAGTCCTTCAGATCCTGCTGGTGAGTCTGGCTGCTCTGGCTGCCCGGCCAGCCCGGCATACTTCCCACTCCTTGCCCAGTCCGTGGCAGGGGGAATGTGAGGTGTGGCTGCCGGAGTAGCAAGAATGATGTTGCTAAACTGGAGATTCTGAGGAAAGCAACTTTAGGTGATAAAGGGGCTAATAGGCCATATGAATAAAGGATGAAAGAGCCAGGGGTTCCCAGGGTGGCAGGATCCAGGCCTTAAACTCATGCTCTGTGGGGAATCTCCAGCTCAAGTCTCTTAATTTATCCAATACACGTCCCACCATCTGAGTTTCTCTTTCTCTCTCTCTCTCTAAAGTCCATATATCTCTGTAGCCCCAAGAACTCACAGCCCCATAGCCAGCTATGCCTTCAAGCTCAAGCACCATCCTCTGAGCTGGGCTTTTCTGGAGCCAGAGTTCATGCAGCCCCTGTGTGTATTCCTCAAGTCTCTCTCCAGAGCTCTCTTCCCTTCAGTCACAGCAACCCCCACATTGAGCTCTCAGCTCAGGCTGTAGGCTGACCCTACCACACGCAAACCCAGGTGAGACACAATCAGGCACAATCCTGTTTCCCCTCAGCGCCTGTGCCTCCATGTGCACCTTCACTCCACTGCTGGTGCTAACTCCCTTAAAGGGCCAGAAGGATCGCAGGAACTCTACCCTACTACATTCTTGCCCCTTCCCCCCCCCCCCCCCCAGAGACAGGGCTACCACCGGTAGACCCGTCTATGCCCTTTCCCACATACATATAATAATCTCACATTACAATAGTTTCCTGCACAATAACATCACTGATTCCCCCACACTAATGTTTTCCAAGGGTGGCCAGTTCCATCGCCCCCATGAGGGGGGCTGAGTGCCCGCTCTCTCGTTCTGTGATGGGGTCCCACTCCTAACAGCTGTGGGAACTTTCCCATCTGGCAGTCCATCTTTCTCTATTTTTTCTTGAGGGATCTCAGCCCTGTCTCTATCCTTCTCTGGGTTCTCAGACCATCTCTCTTTTTGGCTCTCGGCCTTCTCTTTGTTGGGCTCTCAACCCTTCCTTGAGACCCCTTTCCTCCGAGGGGTGGGAGCCAGGCCCACCAACCTTTCCCAGCTTCCAGTGCTGGGATCATTGTCTCCCATCCCTATGAGCTCTCAGCCCGTTTCCTCTCAACTTTTTCCAGGCCCCTCTGCTTTTTGTTTCTTCCTTGTTTCTCTTCCTCTTTTCCTGACTCTCCAGATTCCTCATAGTCTATGAGAGCAGCTTTCAATCTAATCACCTCCTTCCAGAGGGTATCACTCTCCCTTACTGATGCATCATGCCTTCTCAAAACCAAATCTCCAACCAAATCCCTGTAATCTCAGTCTGCGAGACTTGTTCCACTCTTTTTGGAACACCCTCACACTGGAAGGCTGGTGCTTGTCTTGCAGTTCCCAAGTTGGGTAGAGGCATACCTTTGTTTAGGCTTCCTGAGCTCCCTAGCCCTCCCAACTCCATCTCCCTTTCTCTCTTCTTTATTCCCTGCAAAGCAGGCTTTCCATCCTCCCTGGGCAAGCCCATTTAAGGTGCCCCTGCCTTTGTCATACCCAACAGCACCTTGGCATCTTTGTCAGGTACTGGATTTCCGGGCCCACTTCTTTCTGGGCTCCCTGAAACTGGTTTCCTGTTCTCCCTTTGTTCCAGGCTGTCCCACTTCCCCTTTTGAGGACATGCTAATTTTAGATGTCCCACCTCATGGCAACACCAGCATTCCTTAGTTACACTCCCAGCTTGGCCGGCGTATGCATAAGCCTCTCCCGCCTCTCCCCCCCACCCCCCTCCTCTGGTGCCTCAGAGTCCACACAGTCCCATTCTTCAATTTCCAGGAGGGGTAAATCCTCCAACTATGTTCCCACAGTCCGCAATAGTAGCAGTCCTACAGGGTCTCACTCCCTTGGGGGCCCTAGTACTTCAACTTCCTCGCTGTCTGCTCCCAGTTCTCTGTCACTGTGAATCTTCACTGATCTCGCCGTTCTGGAAGAGTCCCTGGACTCCCCGCAGCTCAAGTGAATGTCTCCCTGGCCTCGTGTCATAATTGCTGTTTGAAACGTTGCAACTCTGACTCAACCCAGCACCACAAAACGCTAAGTTGCACTCATTGTGCAAGCAGTCCTCCCACCATGTTGGTTGCTCAACTTCCACAAGGAGTACGTAGGCCATCTGCTTCCCGCCCGGCTCGACCCTCCTCCGGGCGCTCACACAGGTGCAGTCTCCGCTCTCCACTCTTCTCTTGAACAATTTCTGGGTGCAGTCCTTTACCAATACCCTCAGGCCAAACTGCCCAGTACAGGCTCAGCCCCCTTTAACTAGATGGCATGACAGCTGACGTTGTGGGGGCCCACATTCTCCACCACATGTAACAGGGCCAGGGGTTTCCGGGTGAGTAGTGGAAAGATCCAGGCTCCAAACTCACGCTGTGTTGGGAACCTCAAGCTCAGGTTTCTCTAATTATCCCATACATATGTCCCACCATCTCAGTCTCTATATATACAAAGTCCATATCTCTCTGAAATCCTAGCACTCAAGCTCTGATGGCCAGGCACAGTCCCTCCTGTAGCCAGCAACGCCTTCAGCTCAGGCACCACCCTCTGAGCTAGGGTCCCCTGGAGCCACAGTTCATGCAGCCCATGTGTATTCCTTAAGTCTCTCTCCAGAGCACTTTTCCATTCAGTCACAGCAACCCCCACACTGACCACTCAGATCAGGTTTTAGGCTTTGGGCTGACCCCGCCACACTCAAACCCACCCAGGTGAGAGACAATCGGGCATGATCCTGTTCCACCTTAGTGCCTGTGCTTCCAGTAGCACCTTCACTCCACTGCTGGTGCTAACTCCCTTAAAGGGCCAGAGAGATTGCAGACACTTTGCCTTACACCACCATCCCTACACATTATCATTGAGTTACCAGGTGGGATTTTCAAAACCCCTTGAATGACTTAGGTCACATTCAAACACATACACGTAAGGTGTTTTGGGGGTAATTTCCGGGATAGTCTGTGTTGGTTCAGAAGTTTGGAAAGTGGGCAATTTCCCCCAGAAGCTAAAATGCCATGTGAACTTTCCAAACCAGGACAGGCTCGGAAACCAATATGAAGTGTGAGACCTCCAATCTTGGGCAGACTACCTGGAAGGAAATGACTGCAGGGTAAAGGTATGCTCACAAACTTTGCGTAAAGTACCTCAGTGGTACATTATCCTTTTCTAAATGGATAGTTTACCACAGGGTAACTAGCCTTTACACCATGATTTTTCCCCACAAGAATCTGACTGTCACAAGTATGTTCTGGAGCAAATAGCAGAGGAAATGCCAATTACTCCAGGCAGGGTTAGTAGTACATCATCAAAACATGCCAATGCTTACACAAGTCTAATTGACTGGCAATGGCACATGCACTCCTAAGTCACTTAAACCATGCTCACATGAAAACTTAAATTATCCAGGGCAAATACCAGTAAATGTAAAATCTTAGCTGGGGGTAAACTACCATACATTACCCCAAAGGGGAGTATGGGGCAGTGTATGGTCATTTACCTCTAGATACCATACACTACGTTCTGTATGACCCCTCCTACCATATAGGAGTAGACTCAAGAAATGGCTTTACCCCTGGGCAAAGGGGTACCTGACGTGTAGGCTTTCCTGTGACTGTTTCATGTGAATATGTTCCAAGGAACTTTCAAAATGTTCATCCTCTAGACTTCAAAGAGATTGTTTCCTCTCTTTTTCTTGTGAACAGTCAGCTTTAAGTGACACACTGGCCTCATATTGACCGTCTGCACAGAGTAAACATCTCTCTGTCATCAACAAATCCTCTAAGCTCCATTTGGTTTGAGATCTCAGGAGTCAAACTAGAGCCTTGGCACAACTTTAATTTCAACGTGCTCTTTGGCTTTGGCATTTTCTTTCCCTGTAGCTGCTAATCTAAATCTCACTTAGAAGAGGAGGACATGGATGTCTGGACAGGGTTTAAAAGCTTTGGTTAAATACAGTGGGAGTCAGTGTACACAGGTTTTACTATCAGTTTTATATTCACATAAAATTTTACAGCTGCAGGTGACCCTGCACGCCTCTATGCCTTACCACTCTGCGCACACCAGACATGTTCACACTGACCTACCATCTGCCCTGACTCTCCTCACTCACTTCCCTGCCTCTCTCAGTAATTTTTTATTTATCTAATGAAAGGCTGAAATTAAATCCCCACATCAGTCTACTGTAAAAGGAAGGCAAGAGACTGGCTGGGAATGGAACATATCTATCTAATAAAGTATGGATTTCCCAGTTTGCTGTATGCGTTTACAGACCTAACCTCTGAATCCCAAAATGATGACTAAATGCTCTTGGTGCAGCTTATGCTTATCCATTCCAATAAAGTAAGCACAGAAACAGCCAGGTAGCCATGCTGAATGCCAACTTGAAAGGCTCAGCAATGCAGTTTTATAGCTGTCAGGGTCACAGGTTAAGTGGCATCCAGGATGTGGGCATGCATGGGGGTTTAGGGGTGACAGGGTTCAACATCACAGCTGGGAGATACAATCGGAGCCATGGCTGAGGGAAGGGCAAGGACTAAGACACAGAAGGCACAAAACCAGGAGGGGAACAAGAGACAAGACATGACTAGAGAGGGGAGCAAGGCTGGGAACAAGAACACAAGAGGGGGAGGGCTAAAACTAGAGGATGCAAGGCCTTTGCAATGCAGAAACAAGGGGTGCAATGCAGAAACAAGACAAGGAATGTGAGGCAGAGACGATCAGGACATAAAAGGGCAAAGACAAGAAGTGAGAGTGTCATTCCACGCAGCTTCCTGTTGCTACCAGCATGCCTTTTATGCCTCCTGGCAGCCAACGAGGAAGCTGGGAGGTGGGGCATGGACAAAACAGACAGGAGATGGGGCAGCGGCAGGGCAATGTGGGGAGAAGACATTCAGGAGTGGCTGGGCTGGAGGCAGGTGGTGGTGCTGGCAGGTTGGCCACCACTCCAGAACCCCAGAGGGTGGGGGTTCATGGCAAGGTCTGATAATGGCAACCTCAGAGGGCTGCTACTGACTTTTCCACTGGATCAGCTGTTTACATTTATGGTAATTCTTGTTTTTTTAACAGAAGGATTGTGGTAGATGGGTGATTTCAGACGTGACAGGGTGCTAGTCGCCCCAGCACGGAATCACCGCAGGGATTCCCTGCTGGAATCACACTGGCACATCCAACAGACGTGCCGGCTGATCCCGGTGGGGAATCGGGGAGGGGGAGGGGCTGCATGGTGCAACGTGCGGCCGCACGGCCCCACCTCCCCCCCACGCTCCCTCGTTGCCCGCCGTCTGGCGAGACAGGCGGGCGCCGCAGCGCCCACCCGAATTGACCATGGCCCCGAATCTCACCGCAGATTCTGGGCCGTGGTAGCCGTACAAACGGGACAGGCCCCTTCATCATGGCGGGGAATCACATTCACCAGACGACCGGGACCGGCCCCGCCGGTTCCGCCAATCGCATGGTGAACGTGATTCCCCACCGTGATTGACTGGGGTGAACATCTGGGAGGGAACTTCCATTCCCCCTTCAGACGTGACGAGACCTTTCTCGCCTGGTGGGAATCCACCGTGGTTGAGCATGATCGCGTCAAGTCTGAAAATACCCACTGTTTCACAGTATAGGGATGAATATTATCAGTGAACCTGTCCTCCTCCAATTTCATTCACTGAAAACTCCTGCTACTTGGGGCAAGATGCTGCTATGAAAGAATTCCAAGCTATATAGTATTTGGCCTACAGATCCTTGACAATGCTTTGGCTTAAAACTCCATTGCTATTGTAATGAAATGCAGTTTGCTCAAGCTCCATAACCTATTTTTAAGAAGCTAATTAAAGCTTTAGCTATCCAGGGTTTTTTTCCTGTTGACATCTCTATGCTGGCCCACATCTATATCTAATGATAACACGTGTGTGTGTGGGTTTTGTGGTTAGCTACATTCCCTGACAGATGTCCCGCTGCACCCTTGGGCCCCCTTATCCCTAGTTCCGGGGAACTGAACTTGCTTGCGTCAGCAACCCAATTTCTGCTTAGTAACAAGAGGTATTTTCTGTCAGATATGGTTATCTAAATGATTGACCACAAATGGTTGCTTGTTTACCACTGTGTATATATAAGGAAGCTTTGTGCTGTAAGACGTGGTCCATTGGTAGCAATACCAGTGTGTCCCACAGCTGTGTATCTGAATAAACCTGACTGAACGTTCCTGTTGCAGCCTCCTCTCATTTCAGCCTGAAAATCCACGACAGTGCCATCAAATCAATGGAAGAAAATTAGGGCAGAGACTATATTGGAAACCAATAATAATAATAATAATAATAATAAATAACAGATCATTTTTAAAAAAACCACTGCAGAGAGAAAAGTTAGGGTACTTTCATACATCACAATTTCCAAGTGGTAAAGCCTATAACACACTCTGGAAAGCACTGCAGGGCAATTCGCCTCAGACTTATTTGAGATATGTGAACACTTCTACCATATTATCTGCTTTCAGAAACCACCCACTATTTGGGGATCCTGCCATCACGTCTTAAGTTGGCGGGCTATCGGGCCTTTGCTGTGGCGAGTCCCTTAGCACTGAACTCACTCGCTCTGGATGTCCATCTTGGTTCCTCCTTCCTTACCTTTAAAAAGCACCTGAAAACTTAGGTCATTTTCAGACAAGGCACTTTCCACCCACTACCCACTATACATGTTGCAGGGCTTGCAGTGTTGCCCTATGGGTGCCCCGTAACATTGTTGATGCTCATCTCATCAACTGTCTCTCTGACATCTCTACCTGGATGTCTCAACGTCAACTCAAACTCAACATGGCTAAAACTGAACTCCTTATCTTCCCCCCTCA
>QEPC01010958.1:1165460-1178420 GCA_003113815.1 Sphenodon punctatus
TGTGTTCATTTGTAAGGTCTTGTCAGTTTGTATTTTGTAAAATGTGTGTCTGTTTCCCTCACCCGTTCCAGGTATGTGGGGTAGTGCGAACACCATGAACTGTTGATTACTTGTTAATTAACAGACGGTTCATTGCTCCCTGCCGGTATTCCTTTGCCTCCTCTGTCTGTCTGTCTCCTGTATAACTTTGTTATCTGTGGTTTTAGTAAATTAGTTTGTGAAACGAGTTTGGGAACTAAAAATTAAAATGGGTTCAACTGCCTCCAAATTACCCCCGGGGGATACTCCAATTAAATACATGTTGAATAAATATGGACCTACAACAGTAAAATGGGTAGCTAAATAAAATTTGTATACCTGACAATCCGGATTTGCAATTCCCTTTGGAGGGGTCTTTTTCCTTCTTGATTTTGAAACATTTCTAAAATGATCTGGAGAAAAAGGCTCTGAAAAATGGATGTTTGGTACCTATGGGGTGCAGAGGTTTATAGTCCTACCATCAAAAAGCGCTTTGAAATATCTATTTTCTCTGTCTGTTTTCTTTCTCCTCCTTTATATAGTCAAAAGTCCAACCTCCTCAAGTTAAATTGTTCCTCTCTGGTCTCTTAACTTGAACAGAGAGGAACTCTAATATCTCAAAGCCATTCCGACAATAATAATTACGACTGAACAGTCCAAGACCCTGGGTTTGACACCGATGCCCAACGAGCAGCATTAGTTAAATTTTCAAATTGACTCCTTAAAGTCATTTCGAAACTAGTCCCTCCCCAACAGAACTGGCACCGTATATCCTTAGTTCTCCACCAAAAAGACAACACCCCGATGATTACGGGGCTTGCCTCCTCACTTAACTACAGGCGGCCCATTTGAATTGAAAAACAAAAACTCTTAACAAGATTCAAGTCTTTTACAGCCAAATTTGGGACCAGTTACAGAGGAAAAAAACCAGAGGCAAAATAAAAGAAAGTGATAGTCAAACTCTGTCTCTTACAAAGTCCAACAGTTAACCTACAGACGTAACCCAGGACCCAGACACCCTCCTCAGTAGTAAATTTGAAACCCGTGCTGCCCGTGGCCATGCAGAATTCCTGAAACAGTAGTACCAGTCTCATACATCTACAGACAGACACCCGGACCAGTGTTCCCACCGTGAACCTGGTAATCCACGACCACCAACTACAACAGGAACTACTGACTCTCAAATTTACATGTCACCGTCCTACAAACTGCAGATATGAAGCCTTCCCAGTCATTTGAAACCTTCCTGCCGCCGCCGCCATCAAAAATGGCCCCGGCCCCGTGAACACTATCTTGTGCCTAAAAACCAACTGACTTGGTCTGCTTTTTGTTGTCTGTTAACCAGTCAGGCCCCCATGTTCAGGTTTCTGTTGGGGGTACCCCTGTTCCCTTTGTAGTTAATACCAGGGTCACGCGTTCTATGCTCCATAGTAATGCAATTCCCCATTTACCTGTGTTTACTACTGTTATACCTACAATAGGAGTTGAAGGTGTTCCCAGCTCCTAGCCTCTCACTGACCCAGTCACTGTAACTGTCAGGCCGCTCACTAAGAGGCATTCGTTTTACTCAGTCAGAACACCCCTGTAAATCTCTTGGGTAGAAACTTGCTCTGTAAATTAAATGCAAACATCTCCTGTACACCTGATGGAGTATTTATCACTGTACCCAACCTCTTAATCCCATCTCTCATGATGGCCCTCGCTACTAAGGAGGCTGGACAGGAGTGCCTGCCTGGCCAGCAGGCCCTCCTTGACCAATTGCCTTCTACATTGTGGGCAACCAACCCTGGTCATGTTGGATTGCTGCGAGGTGTGGATCCAGTTGTCATCCAGGTTAAAACTGGCAAGTTCTTCCCTTCAGTGCCTCAGTATCCTCTTTCAACAGAAGCTATTCCTGGTATTTAACCTGTTATTTCTGTTTTCTCCTCTCTGGGGTATTGGTTTCTACTCGCTCTAAAAGCCAGAAAAGTTTCACCCTGATGTTACCACCATTGCCAGTATTCCAGTTTTCGTTAAGGATTTACTGTTATTAACCTTTCTCAAGGCTTTTTCTTTGTTCCAGTGTACCCTGATGCTCAGTACCTGTTTGCCTTTATTGACCCTTCCTCCTCTTCTCAGTACCCTTTTTGTCATAAGTCTAATGAATTTGTCCTTGGGGTCCTTACCCAAACCCTTGCAGACTCTTTGGTAATAATGTCACCCTTCTTAGGGTGCCTCCTTTAAACCCTGACTCTCTGCTGCCAACCCCACTTGATGGGAAGCCAAATTACCTTCCACATGACTGCCTTACTGTCCTTTCACAAACCTGCCGGCCCCGTCCAGACCTTTCTGATTGCCCTCAGCCAAATGCTGCTCTTAATTTGTTTCTGAATGGCTCCTGCCGGTATAAAAACAACAAGCTCTCTGTTGCTTATGCTGTTTGCAATCAGTTTGAAGTCCTGGAAGTTTTTTCTTTGCCTGAACTGCACAGTGCTCAACCTGCAGAGCTCGTTGCCCTTACCTGGGCTTGTACACTGGCTCATAAACAATCTGCTAACTCCCTCTATGTGTCTGGTGTCTGTCGCTCCTTTGGCGCCATTTGGCGAAATGGCTCATTTTGAAACACCCCCTCACTGTGGCCGTGCCACATGCGGTTTACTCTTTATTTAATCAGAAAAACGCAGTTCCCTTCCCATGCCCGCCTCACTCGTTACGAACTGAACCTACCTCCCCCACCCTGACCCTCTTTGTACATTGCTCTTGTGTTCGCCTGCCTGACTTAAAACTTTCTGTTGGCTATACAGTTTGTACACAGTTTCAGGTTCTTAAAGCATACTCTTTGCCTTCTTTACACAGCGCCCAGCCTGCTACACTTGTTGCTCTTACCTGAGCCTGCACTTTGGATGCAAACTGCTCTGCAAACATTTACACTGATTCTCGCTATGTGTTTGGGGTTTGCCATTCTTTTGAGTTCTACTTGAAGGGAAAGGGGCGTCCTCACCTCCTCGGGTAGCCCTATCTCCCACGCTCCTTTCATGGCTGAATTGCTGGATGCCCTTCTTCTTCCATCTGCTTTGGCTGTTGTTCATGTTTGGGCTCATACAGGTGCCTCCACTCTTGAGACACAGGGAAAATCACCTGGCTGATAATGTTGCCCAACAAGCAGCCAGGCGTGGGCCTCCTGCGAACCTCGTTATGGCAGTATCTTTTTCAGAACCACTCCCTCTCACTCCCGATCACTTTGAACTTCGCTCCCTCCAAGACTCCGCGGCTGTGGGTAAACGTCTCGTTTGGACCAAGGCTGGCTGCATTCCCAACGCCAATGGCATCTTTTGTCACCCTGACGGCCAACCAGCCACCCCTCGGGCTCTCCTCAAGCATCTTGTTCGTGTGGCTCACCTTCGTTCACACACAAACAAAAGGGGGAATGCCACCTAGATTTCCACTCACTGGTTTGCTCCCTTTGTCACCATGGAAGCTCACCAACTCACCTGTTCCTGCCCCACTTGTCAACTCATCTTTTAAGGCCACCCCAGTCCGCAGCTCTTCAAAACCATGGGCTGAGGGTCTTTTTTCTTCACCTACAGATTGACTTTGCTGATTTGCCTCCAGCACAAGGCTACAAGCACATGCTGGTGGTCATTTGTCTCTACTCTGGCCAGACCGAGGCCTTCCCCTGTCGAAGGACCAATGCCACCACTATTGCCAAACATCTTTTAAAAGCTTTATCCCAAGGTTTGGGATACCCCTCTCCATTGACTGTGACATGGGCTCTAATTTTACCGCCCAGCTCACTAAGACTCTGTGTAAAACTTTGGGTATTAGCCTTTATTTCCACATGCCCTACCATCCACAAAGTAGTGGCCAGGTGGAACGCAAAAACTCTAACCTCAAAATCAGTTTTTCAAAGGTTGTGCATGATACTGGTTTGCCCTGGCCTGAGGCCTTCTCTCTTGTCCTCTTGGCCACCCGTTCAAACCCCAATCGAAAACACGGCCTGTCCCCCTTTGAGTTGGTCATGGAACGAACTATGAGGGTGGGGGTAGAGCCCAGGGTGGCTGGAAAGGAGGGTCTCACTGAACTTTCTGACAGTATTGCTGATTCCCCCCATTAGTGCCTGTCATTCAGAAGGGCTTACTTTACTACACCAACAAGGGCCCCCCACTTCATGGGAAATAGCACCTGTAACTACACCTTATCATGCACATGTAACACATTTATCCGAAATGTTCCATTGTACTTTTCAGCTCCCTGTGATTTCTCTAAGGTTGGAATGCGCACCTGGGTGGGGACCTATTACATTTGTGGTCACACAGCCCACAAAAGGTTGCCTGCCAACTGGGGGTGCAGCTGCTATATAGGGTATGTTCTCCCAGCCATCCGTGTCCTAAACACGCCCCCAAAGGGGGGGTCCCCAGAAGTCTCAAACACTAAAAAAACACTGGATTTCACACCTGCTCCAAACGAGCTGTTATCAGTAATATTGAGGGCCACCTAGCTACAGTGCTGTCACTCTGAAAAATAAGCATGTCCATTTAAAACCCTCAGAGATTGAGGCCTTTTCGCTTCCTCAAATGCCTCAAAAGGGGGGAATTATGGAAGAATTCCAAGCTATAGATCCTTGACAATGCTTTGGCTTAAAACTCCATTGCTATTGTAATGAAATGCAGTTTGCTCAAGCTCCATAACCTATTTTTAAGAAGCTAATTAAAGCTTTAGCTATCCAGGGTTTTTTTCCTGTTGACATCTCTATGCTGGCCCACATCTATATCTAATGATAACACGTGTGTGTGTGGGTTTTGTGGTTAGCTACATTCCCTGACAGATGTCCCGCTGCACCCTTGGGCCCCCTTATCCCTAGTTCCGAGGAACAGAACTTGCTTGCGTCAGCAACCCAATTTCTGCTTAGTAACAAGAGGTATTTTCTGTCAGATATGGTTATCTAAATGATTGACCACAAATGGTTGCTTGTTTACCACTGTGTATATATAAGGAAGCTTTGTGCTGTAAGACGTGGTCCATTGGTAGCAATACCAGTGTGTCCCACAGCTGTGTATCTGAATAAACCTGACTGAACGTTCCTGTTGCAGCCTCCTCTCATTTCAGCCTGAAAATCCACGACAGTGCCATCAAATCAATGGAAGAAAATTAGGGCAGAGACTATATTGGAAACCAATAATAATAATAATAATAATAATAAATAACAGATCATTTTTAAAAAAACCACTGCAGAGAGAAAAGTTAGGGTACTTTCATACATCACAATTTCCAAGTGGTAAAGCCTATAACACACTCTGGAAAGCACTGCAGGGCAATTCGCCTCAGACTTATTTGAGATATGTGAACACTTCTACCATATTATCTGCTTTCAGAAACCACCCACTATTTGGGGATCCTGCCATCACGTCTTAAGTTGGCGGGCTATCGGGCCTTTGCTGTGGCGAGTCCCTTAGCACTGAACTCACTCGCTCTGGATGTCCATCTTGGTTCCTCCTTCCTTACCTTTAAAAAGCACCTGAAAACTTAGGTCATTTTCAGACAAGGCACTTTCCACCCACTACCCACTATACATGTTGCAGGGCTTGCAGTGTTGCCCTATGGGTGCCCCGTAACATTGTTGATGCTCATCTCATCAACTGTCTCTCTGACATCTCTACCTGGATGTCTCAACGTCAACTCAAACTCAACATGGCTAAAACTGAACTCCTTATCTTCCCCCCTCATCCTTCCTCTCCTTCCTCACTGTCAATAACTATTGATGGAGTCACCATCCTGCCTGTCCCCCAAGCCCGTAGCCTAGGCTTCATCTTTGACTCAGCCCTTTCTTTTAAACCCTACATTGACTCTGTTGCTAAATCCTGTCGCTTCTCCCTCCATAACATTGCTAAGATTCGCCCTTTTCTCTCTGTCTCGTCTGCCAAAACTCTTGTTCATGCTCTGGTCATCTCTCGCCTCGATTACTGTAACCTCCTTCTCACTGGCCTTCCCCGGTCTCACCTTTCTCCCCTCATCTCTGTCCAAAATTCTGCTGCCAGGGTCATCTACCTCGCCCGTCGCTTCGACCATGTGCAGCCCCTCCTCTCTTCGCTTCACTGGCTTCCCCTTCCTGAACGAATCCTGCACAAGCTCCTAGTCTTCACCTATAAAGCTCTTCACAACCTTGCTCCCCCCTACCTCTCTGCACTTATCGCCCTCCATACTCCAGCCCGTGCACTTCGCTCCTCCTCTGTCCCTTCTCTCACCCTTCCACGCCTTCCCTGCTCCCCTAAGCGCCTTCGTCCCTTCTCACTTGCTGCCCCCCATGCCTGGAACTCCCTCCCTGTCCACATCCGCCTTGCCCCCTCCCTTCATACCTTCAAATCTCTCCTTAAAACTCACCTCTTTCGCTCTGCTCTGTCTGACTCTTTATCCTGCTGAGCCACTATTCCTATACCTACGATCGGTTTACCCTTATCCTTGCAACATGGACCTGCCTGCTGTCATTCTCATCGTAACCAAGCCAAGTACGTGCACTTGAGACCTCGCATCTTCATGAATGTTAGACCCCTTGTCTCTCCCTCTGTTCCCCTTCCTAAGTCTCTCCCCCAGCTCCTGTCTCTCAGATTGTAAGCCCTAGGGGCAGGGACCGTGTCTATTTTATTACTTTGTAAAGTGCCAGGTACACTGCTGGCGCTATATAAATGTTTGTTAATAATAATAATAATAATAATAACATGAATAATGGGTGGAAGGTGGGTGGGGAGTGTGTTGTCTGAAAACGCCCTTATTCTCTAGGTACTTTTAGGATCCTCTGCCAGTTCCCCTTAATGTAGTCTGCCCTCCCCTTGTAAAATAATATTGTTTTTATATTTTTATTATTTTAAAGTGCTCCAAGTGCCATGTAAAGGAAGGGGGCACTATACAAAATAAAATTATTATAATATTTTTATTATGTGTTAAATCAATCGTCACCTGTGGAAAAGGTTCCCTTTATATTTTACCACTTGGCAATGATAATGTGTGGAAGCATTCACCTTCCCTTAATTTGCCAGCTTATTATTGGCAACTCTGAGCACCCTCCTACAGCATGCCATGTACAGGGAAATATATTTGGATAGGTTAAGATGAGGAAGATCCACTGCACAACTACCAAGACTTTCCTTGTCATTCGCTGCTGCTGTTTCGTCTTTTTGCCTTCTGGACTTATAGGAGTCTTCATTTTTGTCTTGTAAAAACAAAGCAACAAAGAAGGCCCAGAAAGGGAGAACAAAGATGTCTATTTCAAAGACAAGTATGAAATAAATGTCAAGGCAAAGGCTTTGGCCTTCTGAGTGTGGTATCTTGCCAATAAACTGCTTTAAAGAAATGCAAGTTCACACCCTACAATGTCATATATTTATTTATTTATTCCTTCTATTTTTACCCTGCTCCCTCTCACCAATAACGACTCGGGGCAGCTTACAAAATAAATACAATAATCCATAAAACAGATACTACATCATAAATATAAATACAGTATAAAAATATAAAATAAATAGCTTCATATAAAACAATACCCCTATCTGTAGCTAAAACAATTCCCCTCCTACCCCCAACTAACCCATCCCTCCCTCCTCCCAACCCTGCCAAACATCTGGTCTTAAGACAAGAAGATCTGGGCTGAGGCAAATCTCCGCCAAGAGGGCATTCCATAGCGATGGCACAGCCGCCAAGAACACTCTCCTGTCCAGACCCACCAATAACACGGGACGTCTAGGAAGGGGCTCCCGGATGACCGTAGGGACTAACCAGGGGGTGAGGCGATCCCTCAGGTAAGCAGGGCCCAGACCATGTAGGGCTTTAAATGTCAACACCAGCACCCTGAATCAAGCCCAGAAGACTATAGGCAGTCAGTGTAGCACTTACAGCACTGGTTGAATGTGCTCCCTACAGCCCGCCCCTGAAAGCAGGCGGGTCACCACATTCTGCACCAGCTGCAGCTACCAAACCATCACCATGGGCAGCCCCACATAGAGCCCATTGCAGTAGTGTAGCCTCGAGGTGACGAATGCATGGATGACAGTGGCGAGGTTGGCGTCCGAGATATGGGCAGAGCCTCCTCACCAGATGTAGTTAGGGAAAAGCGCCCCTGGCTATAGCCAACACCTGAGAAACAAGGCGTAACTGTGAATCCAGGAACATTCCAAGGTTCCGCACAGAGGCACATAGGCAATGCTAATCATAGCAGAGGATGGAGGCGGTGTTCCTTTCTATCCCTTACGATGATCAGCAATTTCATGTCCTGATTCAGCTTATACCCTGGAGCACCAAATGTATTAATTTCTATCCTTGCATGGTATTCCTGCTACTAAAATGACCCACTCCCTTTATAGTTCTTGCTACAATACTCAACTGGTCTCCTGCTCCAGTACAAAGATAAAGAGGTTTTAAAATGGTTAGACATACAATGCAAAACAGATTTCAGTAACCGTTTCCTTGTCAGACCTTCGTAAAAATACTTTTCAAATTCCTTAGCTCACAGGGAATAGAGCAGGCTGCCAATGAACACATCAGATTAAATAAAAACATTAACTTTGATAAATATTAGAAGAAGAGAAGGGCATATCTGCTTATTTATCACTAGACACATACATTCATTATTCTCCACATGGGGCAAAGAAAAAAAGCTTCTATATTGCCTTTGGCGGGCAGTTTTGTTCCCAGTTTTGTTTGTTTGGCTAATCCAAATTCTCTGTTCATTAAATAAATGCAGGTGAATGGTGGTGAGGGGGAAGAATCTGAATACCCTTAACATATCTGTAACAGTTCAACCCCTAAGTACTGTACTCAGGGTACCTTGAAAGTATCACATCACAGGGTCAGACTCTTCAGAGAGGGTCATTATAACACTAATACTTCAGGGTAATTGGCCCTGCTGGGATCAAGTAAGGAAGCTCAGCTGGACAACGGAGAGAGAAGTGGCTATATAAGTCTGAGCTGAGAACTCAATGGAAAACCACCAGAAAAGAGACTGGGAACTTGTCTCAGGGGTTTCTGAGTCCAGACAGAAGGGGATGTGGTCATGGATTTGCAGGAGGGAGGACCAAAGCCAAAACCAGAAACTGTAAATGGGGAACTTTGTTGATGCAATGACCGAACTGTAAATAATCCACAGTGGATTGGTGAAGGGATATGAGAACTTTGTGGTTTGTTGACTAGAGTCTACAGAGACTTAAAATGACAAGGGCCCCCCTCATTTACAGTGACATTATTGTATTTCTGTCTATGAGTATCAAGAAGGGTTCAGTGACTAAATTCTAAGAACTTCAGTGTGTGTGGTGAAACCCTAAACTTGATTTGTCCACATTGACAGACTCCCATTAAGGCTGTAAGTCTCAAAACACTCCACCAGTGCAAGCCTCATTCATTTCAATGGAGAAAGTGTGGCTGCCATGTTGGTCTCAAGTGACAGAGATGGAGAAAAAGTAATTTGAATGGTATCTTTTATTGGACCAACTTGGTGAAAATGTACAAGTTTTCTGACCTCAGAGAGTCCTTCCTCAGGCAAGTAGGAGTCAGAACTGAAGATTTGAGCAATGCACAGCGAGTGCTCAGTTCTTCAGTTCTGACTCCTACTTGCCTGAGGAAGGACCTGGTGAGGTCAGAAAGCTTGCCCATTTCTACCAACAACAGTTGGTCCAATAAAATATATCATTCAAACTACTTTGTCTCCATTATTTCAATGGGGCTTGCATGGAGCACTGCTTTGAGGGTCAGGATGAAAATATCATGCGTATACATCTCAGGATCTCACAGCATTCTGCAAGCATTGCCAAATTAGGTTTTGCCACAACTTTTAAAGATGATAAAACTGAGGTACCCAAGCTAATTAACTTAGTTAACACATAATAAATACGTCTATGGCAGTGCTATAGAACCGAGGAGTCCTGGACTTCCACTGTAACTAGCAGATTTTCTAAAACTCCTCAAGCAGCGTCAGAATCAAAAACAAGCCATTCAATCTGGGTTATCCCATGCACACACTCAAAGGTCTAAAAATAAATCTGAAAAAAATAAAAGCTCCTGCCTGGTGCACCAAACCACAATGGGCATCAAATTGCATTAGAATGTTTATATTGAGGAAAATTGCATCCTGCAAACTTAAATTATCTCTCTCCTCCCTCTCCCCTCCCACCTGCCATGGCCCATTTCCTATTATATTTTTCTAACAAACCAATAGATGCTTGAAATCACGGAAAGCCATAAAGAATTGGAATCAAATTAAGTCTACATTCTAACTGCATTAGGTGCTGTCAAGCATAGTTTACTCACTTTTCACAGTTCTATCTAGAGGCTAAACAATTTTGTACCCTTTCTCTACTAATCAAAACTGATTACTCTGATAATGGACCCCTGACGCTGAACACTTTATGAAGGTAAATTATGCCATATTGAACAGGAAAGGGAATGGAGAAATCACCCAGAGATAAATAGGTCTAAAGATGCATATATTGATTTCGCCCTCATTCTTTATCTCTTTCAATGTCTGCAATAGCCCAGGGTTCAATCAATACTTTCAGTGCTGTAATGCCATCTTTTACAATACCATCATAATTGGCTGTTAGCATGGCTTGTCCTATGATGGGCTTGAGTTTAAGCCCTTTATATTTGAAGTCCTTTGTTTTCCTCATGTTGATAATCTGGGGGCAGGCAAAGAGCAGCTTATGGAATTCTAAAAATGCTGCCTGCAGCCATCTTCTCTATCACCAGCTGAGAGTTGTAATTGCCGGCTAATTCAGCCAACAAGCACGTTCTAATTCATTTACCAAGTAGAATATAAGCAGATATTTACGGTCCAGTGCATTGATTTTTGATTGTAAAAGGCAATATAAATTTACTGTCCAGAAGCCTTAACATTCCTCCTATATATGCTGAAAGGAAAGCTCTCTTTTTATATTACAGGAACTAGGAGCTGTTCAACAGGATTTGTAGAAAGAATCTAAATGGGCAAGACAATACTCCATCATTAGTCAATGGGAATTTTGCCATTGACGTCAATGTGTGGAGGATTGCACCCTCAGAGGCTTTAGACTTCCTGTTACCAAAATGGACTATAATATGCTATAGTAAAAACTTTATAAAAGAGGGATTTCCAGGTATGAGGGCACTCTCTACTTTACACCAGTAAGGTTGTTCATTACTGACTGCTCACACAACAAAGGCTCTGCAACAAAGGCTCACTCTGCAGGCTGACCCGGAGAGCAAACTTTAAGGTAGCATACAGAAATATGCAGGGCAATTTTTCCAGATCAAGGAAAGCTGCCAAACCAGCCCCCAGCATCAAATTTGGGCACTCCAATCCAAGTTATACCCCCTGAGCTACAATGTGATTTGAATTACAAGGACTGGGTTAACAGAGTACTAAGTCAGATTTTCATATTTATAAATATTGCTGGTCAAAGACGCAAATCAAAATTTTGAATTTAAAATTTCCATATTTGTTCATTTCTGTTCAAAACAAAATTATTCCCAATCCCTCCCAGAAATGTTCCTTCCGAGACATGAGTTAACTGGGTGTAGGCATGCCTCTCAACCCCTGGACTCTGAAATGAGGGACATGAAACTCAAAATGAGGGGCAAAGCAGGACATATTTTGGATAAAATTTGTATATGTTGATTTCTGTGAATTTATGCAAATTTAAAACAGCCTACTGCCTCAATTTAGGGACTGGGATTTATTTATTTTTTAAAGCAATCTTAGAAAATGAAAAATTGGACATAGATATAGAAACCGCTCTCATAAATCAAACTAACTCTCCCCCTTCCAGTCTTTATTTCAAATCTCTACCATAGTACTTCCTCAGTTGCTTAACCCCATGCCCCTATGCAAAATGAGCTTTTACAATGCATACCATCCTTCCTCTGACAGCAAAGCTTTTCCCACACTCCAGATCCTTCTCCTGTATGGAGTTTCTCAGAGCCCAGTATTAGGAAATAACCTATTGTCTGACACTGAAGCTGGGTCGAAATGTTTTGTTACTGTTTTTAAAAGGAAACATTAAAATGAAATAAAAATCACAACATTGCAAGGTAGAAAAAGTAGGGTTTGCCGTATTGGTCCCAAATATAGTCAACAGAGACAAAGTGATATCTTTTACAGGACTAACGGTTGTGAAGGTATACACGCTTTCGGACCTCACAGGGTTCTTTGTCAGGCAGGTCTGGTGTTATAAAATGAAGAAACAAAGCCAAAGCAGAGGTTTATACAGTGCTAGGGGATGTGCCCATTAAACTAGAGAGAGGGGAGAGGGAGAAGAGAATGAGGTGGGGAAGAGATGGCAATACAAAAGGGGAAATACAACGAGTAGCTATTGATAGTAAATAGCTAAAAGTACCTGTAACTGTAGTGATAAGATAAACAAATGGCTGTAACATCAGAAAAAATGGAGCAAAACAGAGTAATAAGGGGTGGAGTGGGATATAGCAGGGGCGTAGCTAGCTACCATGGCATGGGGGGGTGCATTTGAGCCCGGGCCCTGCACTGGGGGGGCCCCGCAAGCCCGACCGGCGCTGCCTGTCCCATCTGAGGGTTTTTTTGGTTTGGTTTTTTTTTGCCACGGCTGCGGCTCCACCTGCCCCCTGTCCGCTGCCGCCGCTGCTTAGCCCCGCCTCTACATGCACGCCTGGCCCGACGTCGCACGTTGCGTGCATGCACTGCGTTCCCCACGAGGCAGGCAGGCTGTTTGAGCGAAGGCGAGGCTCAGGCTCAGCGGCAGAGAGTTTTCAGGGCGCCGTGAATGAAAGAAGCTGGGACGGGGTTAGCCGTTGCCAACCCTAACCGAGGCCCCTTGCCACGGGACCAGATGCCTCTGGCCGGCCGGCTCCTCCCTGCCACCGTGCCACCCTTGCTGCTGGCCGCTCTCCCCTCCTCCCCCAATCTGCAGCTCCAGACCAGGAGGCTTAGAGCGGTGGGGAGGAGCAGCCGGCAGCAAGGGAACTTTTTTT
>QEPC01010958.1:1179379-1216420 GCA_003113815.1 Sphenodon punctatus
GTGATCATTTATGCATGTTGCAGGGCTGTATTGGTGCCCTATACAGCCCTGCAACATGCATAAATGACCACCGAGTGTGGTTAAAGTGTGGTTAGCGTCATGTCTGTTTTCACCCAGAGAGATGTCCTACTGGAGTCCCATCCACTTACTGGATGCGATGCTTGTAGGAAAGTTCTCTGTCTCTAAGTGACAGGGTTGTACTCAGCAGAAAGGAGTTCCCTAGTGAAAACTAATGTTCTGCCCATCACATCTTAATGCTGAAAACTCTTTGTTGCTGGATTTTTGGAGGCTCCGCCTACAATGGACAAGCCCCTCCCTAGAGCTCTGCCAGCCATAAGGTTCCATGCGGTGCTTAGATGGATGCCAGGGACGCGCAGGCCCCTCCCTCTCCCTTAAGTCCCACCCCTCCCTTAAGCTCTGCCCACTTCGGGTTTTTGGAGCGCGCACATTAGGGGCCCATAACTAAGGCTTGAACCCGGGCCCTTCTCAACCTTGCTACGCCCCTGGGATATAGGGCAGGTGTCCATTGTTATTAGAGGGAGGGCAGGGAGAGGAGAGAACAAAATAGAGAGGGGAATGCAAACCAAAAGTAGAAATAAAACAAGGGGTAGCTATTAATAGAAAAAGACTTAAAGTTACCTGTAACTGAGACAGAGATAGGGTGAATGAATTACAGAATGGCAGAGAAACCTATGTACAAAAATAGAGTACTTAGAGGGAAGGGGAATAGCAATTCAAAAGGGGGAATACAACAAAGTAAAAATTAAGTTACTGTAACTTTGGGTAGCAATATGATTTACAAATTTCTGTAGTGGCTTGTAAAGCCTATGTCCAAATTTAGTCCATTATTTTTAGTATCAAGTAAAGCTATGGATTTTTGTTCTCAAGCTCACCTTTTAAAGGAGTTGCATAGGATACCTTTTAAAACCAGGACGAAGAGGTCCTCAATAGAGTGGTCACTTTGAGATAAATGAATGCCAACAGTAGAATCTGTGTTCTTGTCCATGTTTTTTTTTCTCTGTGAGTTCATGCATTTGTGAGTTCAAAGGTTGGTGGGTTTCACCAACATCGTTCCCATAGGCGCATTTGGTGCAAAGAATGAGATATACCAGATTTCTAGATTTGCAGTTGTAGGTTCCTTGTATTCTGAATAGATTTCTATGGGATGCCTGGATTCTATTCACCGTTGACATGGGGGTGGGGGTGTCCTTGGTGGTGGGGAGTTAGCTTCGGATAATGAACTGCGAGAGACTAGGAGGTTGTTTGAACGCCAGAAAGGGTGGTTCAGAAAAGATCTTTCAGGGTTTTGTCCTCACCCAGTATGGGCTGGAGATTTGTTGATGATTTTGCATATAATTTCCAGTTTGGGATGGTAAGTGACAACTAAAAGGTGTATGGTTGGATGGTTCCTTCTTTTTGTATTGTAGCACGTTCTCTTGGGGTATTTGGGTAGTTCACTCTGTTATACGGTTTACTTCTCTGATGGAGTGTCCTCATCAGGTGAAAGCAGATTTTATTGTTGCAAAGTGAGTATTGCAGGTCTTCTCGTCGGAGCAGTCTCTGTGGTATCTCAGAGCTTGGCTATGAATGACTGATTTCTTGGTGTGTCTAGGGTCAGGTTGCTAGATCTGTAAAGATAAGTATGGTGGTCTGTAGGTTTCTTGTAAATTGTTGTTTGCACTGTTCCATTGTTTATGCTAACTGTGGTGTCCAGGAAATTGATCTTGTTATAGGAAATTTCCAATGCAAGTTTAATTGAGGGATGTTTGTTGAAGTTTTGATGAAAATCCAAGAGAGTCTCCAGGCTTTCAGTCCATATAATAAAGATTGCATCTATATATCTCAGGTACAGGAAAGGTTTAGTGGTACATTTTTCTAGGAAAATTTCTTTGAGGTGTCCCATAAACAGGTTGGCATATTGGGGGGGCGGGGCGCATCTTGGTAGTCATGGCTATCCCCATTGTTTGTAAATAGTGTTTGTTGTGGAAAGTGAAGTTGGAGCAGAAGGAGTAACAATGTTATGTGACTGTGTGGGTAAGGTCAGTGCTGTCTTGAAGTTAATAAAATTAATAGATTTGGTGATTTTACAGGGTATTCAATTTGGTGAAAACTCCAACATAACTTGGGGGGGGAGGGATTGTTCATGAACACTGCAGAGCTTCTACAGAATAAGGTTTTTAAAATAATAATAATAATAATAATAATAATAATCAGTCTGCTTCTTTGTAAATTTAACAGCCTCTATTTGTGAGAAGTAAATGTGTTATATTTATAGCAGATATTTGTAACCACTGACAATTCACCTTTAACCTTAATGATAGGTTAGGAGATACCTATACACCAGTACAGCATGGTGTATAGCAGTGGTCCTCCAACCTGTGGCTCATAAACAATATAGAACAATGGAGCAGGTGGGCTCATGAGCCATAGATTAGACCACTGGTGTAGAAGGACTAACAGGACGTACTGGGAAGGATGTATGCCATTGCCATCTATGGGATGAAATCTGAACTGTTCAATAAAGTGGCGCACACTAAGGATCTTGATTTTTTTAGCTTAAATAGTAGAATTGTACTATTAGAGCAGCAGAGTCCATTCTTTACCTCCCAATTGGCTACGACATCTAACACAGGGTAATTTTAGACATTACGAGACCACAGTCAACCACAATGAATCCCCTGTGGTGGCCGTTTGTCCCGTAACATCTATTTCCTCCCTGCCAGATGTTCACCACAGTGAACCACTGGCAGGAATCAAATTGACCACGATTCTGGACCTCCGAATCGTGGTGGGATCAGGCCACAACTGTGATCACGGTGGCCACAATCTGTGATCGGCTGAAAGTAATGTCTGTTACCTTCAACCAGCCCGGATCGTGGCCCCAATCATGGGACGGGATCAGGCGCAGCGGCCGAATCAGCCGCTGCACCTGCCCATCTCCTGGCGGGTGGGCAGCCAGGGGAGTGCGGGTGGCCAGGACTGTGCGGCTGCGTATCACATTTTGCCGCACAGCCCCGCCCCCTCCCCGATCCTTGCTGAAGGATCCACGTCTGAAGGATGGCTGGACTGATTCCTGACCGGGATCCAAAATGGATCCCAGTCCATGATTGAGTGTGGCGGGCCTCCAGGCCCGTCACGTCTAAAATTACCCACAGTAGCAAGGTGATTTTGGTTACCATAGATTTTTTATTATTATTATTATTATTATTATTTGTTTGTTAGTGTATTTCTATATTTTCAGAGACTTAAATAAATCCCTTCTGTTCTACCAATTGGTGAAAAATATTAGCCAGACTAATGATTTATCTGCCACACACCACACTGCTATCTGCATATTTGCATAAAGCCATTAGAGAGGGAAAGCTCTCTAAGAGCAAACTATTGACAAAATTTCAGGCTAGTTTCCATGAATAATGTATGCTTCCCATATTTATTATTTTACTCAACTGAGCCAACAGAACACTCCCATCTGTTCAGTTTACAGACACCTGTTAGCAGTAGTGCATAGCCTGGGTGTCCAAAGACAGGAGGCTAAGAAGTGCATCATCAACAGCCTTCTAATACATAGCTGGAGTGGTTTATTGTCATTAGCAGAGCTCATTTCTTTCACACTGCTTGTAAGAGTGCAGGGTCATACTCTCTGTATTACCTAGACAAAAAACCTTCAGTTTAAGAAGCTTGTTAAGACGGCATTACAAATTATACTCTGACAGTAACATGACAGTAAATTGTAGGTAAAGGCAACTTTATTAAATATCAGACCGATCTATACGTTTTTCTTTTCTTATTCATTAATAAAAAAATTATGACAACTGAAATTAAGCTGCATATGTGTGGTATGGTGACTGAACAATACTTATACGTGATGAGGAATGTATACTGTTTAATTTCAGTTGACATCATTTTTTTATTAATGAATAAGAAAAGAAAAATGGTTGGTATGATATTTAATAAAGTTGCCTTAACATACAATTTACTGTCATGTTAACGTTTGAGTACAAATTGTAATGCCACCTTAACAAGCTTCTGAAACCGAAGGTTTTTTGTGTAGGTAATTTGCCCTTCTTTTGAAACTTAATACTTTTGTTAATGCATAAGCTGGCCCCAGACACAAACACACTGCAGGTGCACACAGGCGCTCACCAATCCCCCCACATTGCCTACATGAAGCAACCTGGTTTTTCGCAGGTTTCTCTGTGCAGGGGCGATGGGTGGAGATCAGGAGCGCACAAATGACTGCTTTCATACAAGACGCACACACCCATGCCACTGCGTGGGTGCGTCTCATGTAAAAGAGATCACACTCATTCACACATGCGCTCTCACCTCTCACACACACACTCATTCACACACGCGCTCTCACCTCTCACACACACACTCATTCTAACTGATCACTAGGGATGATCACTAGGGATGCGCGAATGCGGTTCGGACGTTCAGAGTTCTGCCCGAACTCTGCCATTTCAGACATCCGAACCAAATGTCCGAACCGAACGCCCAAAGCCCTGAACAGGAGCGGGCAGGCGGACGGACAGACAGGAGTTAGCTTAGTTATAGAGAGAGAGACAGAGTGTGTAGTGAATCAGTTTTAATATTTTATAGTGTGTTTGTAGGACTAGTCCTATGTAGATATTAGATAATATTCCATTTAGTTCCATAGGTTTTCGAATAGTTAATAGCAGTTAGAGTTAGTGTAGTAGATATATATAATATACAAATTCTAAATAAATAAATAAATAAATAAATAAAATATAAAATCTTCCTCTGCATAATTTGGAAAGGAAAAATGGAGAAAGGAAGCAGGAGGGGCCGGTCTGCTGCCCGTAAGGGAGGCAATGCGGCACGTGGCAGAGGTGGCAGGGGCTATGCCAGGGGCTGTGCCAGTGGAGTGGCAGGCATCAGCAGCAGCCCAAGCCCATCACCACACCCCAAATGCACAGGCTTGATTTTGGCAGACAGGCTTCAGAGGCTCCCAGCAGTGGCACTAGGGGTGTGGTTCTGAGGCGCCTCCTGCCAGCATCCTCCACTGAGACGCAGGGCACTGGAAGACCTGCAGTCCAGGAGGCTGCAGCTGTCTCTGCTGTGGCTGCAGGAGAAGGTGCAGGTGCTTCGGGGTCGGATGTTCCTCCAGGGCCACCAATGTCCCCGACCCTCATTATTGATGTGATCCCCAGCAGTTTAGGGCTGGTGGATCCCACCACGGCTGTTAGAGGCAGGGCCCAATCCCCAGGCAATGGCAACAGGGAGAGGAGGAGCAACAGCAGCTATAGAGGGCACAGGGAGAATGACAGCAGTATGGGCAGTCGATCAGCCTCAGGGTCCCAGTACTACCCTTTGCGGGACCTATCTCAGATCGGGGACAGTGAGGCAGACACTAGTCCTGTGGAGGAGATGTCTGGTGCTGAGGGGATGGGTGTCCCTCCGAGAGCTGTGTCGCCACCATGTTCTGCCCTTCCCATCAGCGCTGTCAGTGGTGCATCACCTGGTGCAGGCCAGAAGGCAGGAGGGGACAAATAATCCTCTGTCTCAACACATTTTAAGTTGGTGCGGGCAGATGATCCCAGGGAGGTGCAGTGCAGTTTGTGCAAGAAGGTGGTGAAGCACAGGCAGGTGCTCACCAATCTTGGCACAACTGCCATGGTGAGGCACCTGAAGGCATGCCACAGCACTCTGCTGCTAAGCGGGCAGGCAAGGGCAGTGGACGCCAGCGGGTTTCCAACTTCAGAAGCCAGTCATCTGCCTCCATCAGCGAATAAGCGTCCTGCTCGAACAGCTGCCACTAGCAGCAGTAGTAGTATTGCTGCAAGGGGGCAGCAGCAGCACACCATGGAGGAGCTGGGGTGGGGGCAGCTGCCAAGTCCATTAGCAGCTGCAGGACGTGGAGGGCGGCGTGGTTTTCAACTGAAAGTCACACACATGTTGGGGGAAAATAATCACGCTCGATGGGCAGCCCTTCTGGGTGGTTGGGGACATGGGGTTTAGGCACCTGATTGGCTTCCTGCTCCCCCAGTTTAAGCTGCCCTCATGCACCACCCTGAGTTGGCAGGTGGTGCCAGGAGGGAGCCGCTGACACCAACCTATGGTCAAGTAGGAACGCGCAGCACGCCTACCTGGCAGTGACAGCGCACTGGTGGCAGGATCCGGAGGCAGCGTTTGGGAGTGGCAGGAGGGGTCCCGAAGCAGGGTATAGGTGGGCCCTGCTTCAGGCGGAAGTAATGGACGGCCCCCACACACATCTCGGAACATTGAGGCAGCCCTGACCACCATGGTGAGGAAGTGGGTCATGCCAAGTGCGCCCTTCACCAAGGGGTGCGTGGTGATGGACAACGCGGACAACATATTGAGGGACAGTCCACAAGGGGGGCTTCACTTGCATCCCTTGCGCTGCACACACCCATCACCTTGTGGTCAGGGACGCTCTGGGCTTGGGGGAGAAGGGGATTGGGGCAAGCACCCGTAGCTCCCTGATCGAGCAGGGATGGAACCTGGCCCATTTCTTTAACTGGAGCATGAAAGGCAGCGACCTCCTCTGGGCGAACCAAGCAGAGCAAGGCTCCCCAGTGCACCAGCTGGTGCAGGATGTGTCTACCAGGTGGAATTCCACTTTCCTGATGCTCGAATGGTTTCTCAAGCAGAAAGCCGCCTTGCATCAGGTCCAACTGGTGACAGACAGTGGGGCACGTCCAGGGTACAATGGGGTGGAATGGGAGATCCTGGCTCACATGGTCTTCATGCTGAGACCATTCCTGGCGCTGACGGAGACAATCAGCTCCTCCACGGCCACCATCAGTCGGGTGACCCCTCTGGTCCAGAGTCTCCTCAGGAGGCTGGAGGAAATTCTCCAGGGGCGGGATTGCAGCCCTCAGGGCAGGAAGCTGGCAGATGAGGTGGTTGTCCTGGTGCAGCAGCTGAAGGCAGGGCTAAAGGTGCAGTTCGATAAGCTCCTGCAGCAGGAGGAATACGTTTTGGCAACCATGCTGGACCCCTGGTGGAGAGGGTCCGGCAGATAGAGAGGGCTCTTGAGATTGCATGGCGGCAGCAGCAGGACGCCCCTGGGGATGGTAGGAGTGGGAGTAGCCACCCCTTTCAGCCGGCGGGGTCTATCCCTGCCCCCAGCCCTAGCAGTAGCACCACCACCAGCAGGCTGAGCAGCAGCAGCAGCACCCCTATTGCGAGCAGCAGCAGCTCGTATGTGCAGGCCACTCTGGGGAGCATGGGCCCATGAACAGCAGGGCAGGCAGCATGGCTAAGGGCAGTGGTGGAGATGATCCCCAAGCAGAGCTACACAAGGGAGTACGACAGTGCCTCAGCAGCAGTGAAGACCTACCTGGAGAAGGAGCCGTGCATCGATCCCAGCAGCAATCCCTTGGCCTACTGGGCAGGCAAGACCAACATGTGGGCAGTCCTGTCCAAAGTGGCCAAGGGTCTGTTGTCCTGCCTACCAACTAGTGTCCCCAGCGAGCGGGTGTTCTCAATGGCAGGGGACATTTGCTCGCCACACCACCTGAGACTAGGGGCCAAGTTGGTGGAGAAGCTGTTGTTCCTTAAGGTGAACCTTCCGCTGCTGGGATTCCCCGAACTGTCCCTGGACATAGATTGATGGTGCAGTGGCACACGCCATCCCATGCCAGGGGCAGTCTTGGGACGGGGCTCCTCCTCAATCTGGGCTTCGGCTGCTGATGTGCTGTCTCTCCCTCCCAATTCCCGGTGCCCGCCCTCCTCTCTCTCACTAAACGGCCTCGGCCGGCCTATCTGACTGACCTCATGACGCCAGATACCAGGTGGCACTGGGAAGCTGTAAGCCTGCCAGTCGGCCTCTAGCTAGATGATCTCGGCCCGCCTATCTGACTGGCTCTCTTGCACGCTGCACAGTCTTCGCCAGCCTATCTGGGTGCCCTGCCAAGGTCCCAGCCTGCCTTCCCTACTGCCTCTCATGCCACGCTGCATGTCCGCCCGCCCGCCCAGGTTGCCAAGATCAAAGCCTGCCTCAGCCAACCTTCCAATGCTCATGCCACACTGCCTGACTGACTGCCCGCCTAGGCTGCAAAGATCAAAGCCTGCCTCAGCCAGCCTTCCGATGCTCAAGCCATGCTGCCTGTGTACCTGCCTTGGTTGCCAAGCTTGAACCCTGTTTCAGTCTGCCTTCTGTTCATGCCAAAGTGCCTGTCTGCCCGCCTGTGGGCAAAGCTGAAGCCTGCCCCAGCCTGCCTGAGTCCCACGCCAAGGTGCCTGTCTGCCTGCCCTGGCAACCCTGTGTGATGTGCCCCACTGGCCTGGTAATCCCTGTGCTGCTGTCTGCTGGTCCACAGGTGCTCTGCCCTGACAAATCCAAATGTGCCCACGCAATCCTGCTGCTGTAAAGGAGCTTTTTCCTGGCAAATCCTACCATTCAGGCTCCACGGGTGCTGCGCACAGGAAAATTCTGCTGCTGCCATCTCTGCTGTTCCACTGATTCTGTGCCCTGGCAATCCAATGTATGCTGTTGCTGCTGCTGTTGCCTCTGCAGTGCCACAGGCTCTGTGCCCTGGCCATCCAATCTATGCTGCTGCTGCTGCCACCTCTGCTGTGCCACAGGTACTGTGCCCGGGCAATCCAATGTCTGCTGCTGCTGCTGCCAATGCCGCCTCTGCTGTCTGTGCCATAGGTTCTGTGGCCTGGCAATTCAAGGTCTGCTGCTGCTGCCAATGCTGCCTCTGCTGTGCCACAGGTACTGTGCCTGGGCAATCCAATGTATGCTGCTACTGCCAATGCTGCCTCTGCTGTGCTATGGGTTCTGTACCCAGGCAATACATCTGCTGCTGCTGCCAATGCTGCCTCTGCTGTGCTACGGGTTCTGTGCCCCAGCAAGCCAATGTCTGCCAATGATGTCTCTGCTGTGCCACGGGCTTTGTGCCTGGGCAATCCAATGTCTGCTGCTGCTGCCAATGCTGCCTCTGCTGTGCCATGGGTTCTCTGCCTCGGCAATCCATGGTCCACTTCTGCTGCCTCTGCTGTGCCATGGGTTCTGCTACCGGGCAATCCAATGTCTGCCTCTACTGTGCCATGGGTTCTGTGCCCCAGCAATCCAATGTCCACTTCTGCTGCCTGTGCTATGCCATGAGTTCTGTGCCCCAACAATCCAGTGTCCACTTTTGCTGCCTCTGCTGTGCCACGGGTTCTGTGCCTGGGCAATCCAATGTCTGCTTCTGACAATGCTGCCTCTGCTGTGCTACAGATTCTGTGCCCAGGCAATCCAATATCTGCTGCTGCTGCCAATGCTGCCTCTGTTGTGCCATGGCTCCTCTGCCCCAGCAATCCAACATTTGCTGATGATGATTCTGCTGCGTCACGGGTACTGTGCCCCGCAATCTAATGTCTGCTACAGGGTGGCCACGTGATTCACCACCGGGCAAGGCTTGACGAATTTGCAGAAGAGTTTGTTCAGATCCGGTGAGTAGGATGCAAGCCTGCAATGCCTGGCCAAGTAGGGGTGCCAGTCACCAAGCCCTGGCCGAGCCTTTGCCACTGCTCCGCCGAAGCCAGCCTGCAATGCCTGGCCAAGTAGGGGTGCCATACTGGCCATACCACATAACACATAGTTATTATATTATTATTATTAGCATTTATATAGTGCCAGTAGTGTGACCTGGTGCTGTACAGAATATAGACATAGATACGGTCCCTGCCTGTGGCTTACAATCTAAAAAACGAGGAGGAGACAGGGAGAGGGGACAGTGGGAGAGACAGGGGAGAAGACCAACAAACAACAAACATTCAAGTCTCAGGTGCGTGTGCTTGGCTTGGTTACAATCAGGTTGCTTGCAGCAGTCTGCAGAGGAGGGCAGACAGTAGGTGTATGGGAACAACTAGCAGGCATTGGGAAAGGTGGCGAGGAAAAAGTGGGTTTTGAGGAGGGATTTGAAGGAGTGGAGGGAGAGGGCAAGGCGGATGTGGGTAGGGAGGGAGTTCCAGGCATGGGGGGCAGCGAGGGAGAAGGGTCAAAGGCGGTTAGGTGAGCAGGAGAAATGAGGGAGAGTGAGGGAGGGGACAGAGGAAGAGCGGAGAGCACATGCAGGAGTGCATAGGGAGATTAGGTCCGAGAGGTAAGGGGGAGTTTGGTCGTGGAGTGTTTTGACCGTACCAGGAGATTAAACAGGTTACGTTCAGGAAGGGGGAGCCAGTTAAGAGAGAAGAGGACAGGCTGCACATGGTCGAAACGACGGGCAGAGCGAATGACCTTGGCAGCGGAGTTTTGGATTGCGATAAGGGGGCAGAGGTGAGAGCGAGGGAGGCCAGAAAGGAGGAGGTTGCAGTAATCGAGGCGAGAGATAACCATGGCATGAATAAGGGTTTTGGCTGAGGAGGTAGAGAGAAAGGGGCGGATCCGAGCAATGTTATGGAGGGCGAATCGGCAGGATTTGGCCACAGAGTCAATGTAAGGTTTAAAAGAGAGGTGCGTGTCGAAGANTGACTGACCTCATGACGCCAGATACCAGGTGGCACTGGGAAGCTGTAAGCCTGCCAGTCGGCCTCTAGCTAGATGATCTCGGCCCGCCTATCTGACTGGCTCTCTTGCACGCTGCACAGTCTTCGCCAGCCTATCTGGGTGCCCTGCCAAGGTCCCAGCCTGCCTTCCCTACTGCCTCTCATGCCACGCTGCATGTCCGCCCGCCCGCCCAGGTTGCCAAGATCAAAGCCTGCCTCAGCCAACCTTCCAATGCTCATGCCACACTGCCTGACTGACTGCCCGCCTAGGCTGCAAAGATCAAAGCCTGCCTCAGCCAGCCTTCCGATGCTCAAGCCATGCTGCCTGTGTACCTGCCTTGGTTGCCAAGCTTGAACCCTGTTTCAGTCTGCCTTCTGTTCATGCCAAAGTGCCTGTCTGCCCGCCTGTGGGCAAAGCTGAAGCCTGCCCCAGCCTGCCTGAGTCCCACGCCAAGGTGCCTGTCTGCCTGCCCTGGCAACCCTGTGTGATGTGCCCCACTGGCCTGGTAATCCCTGTGCTGCTGTCTGCTGGTCCACAGGTGCTCTGCCCTGACAAATCCAAATGTGCCCACGCAATCCTGCTGCTGTAAAGGAGCTTTTTCCTGGCAAATCCTACCATTCAGGCTCCACGGGTGCTGCGCACAGGAAAATTCTGCTGCTGCCATCTCTGCTGTTCCACTGATTCTGTGCCCTGGCAATCCAATGTATGCTGTTGCTGCTGCTGTTGCCTCTGCAGTGCCACAGGCTCTGTGCCCTGGCCATCCAATCTATGCTGCTGCTGCTGCCACCTCTGCTGTGCCACAGGTACTGTGCCCGGGCAATCCAATGTCTGCTGCTGCTGCTGCCAATGCCGCCTCTGCTGTCTGTGCCATAGGTTCTGTGGCCTGGCAATTCAAGGTCTGCTGCTGCTGCCAATGCTGCCTCTGCTGTGCCACAGGTACTGTGCCTGGGCAATCCAATGTATGCTGCTACTGCCAATGCTGCCTCTGCTGTGCTATGGGTTCTGTACCCAGGCAATACATCTGCTGCTGCTGCCAATGCTGCCTCTGCTGTGCTACGGGTTCTGTGCCCCAGCAAGCCAATGTCTGCCAATGATGTCTCTGCTGTGCCACGGGCTTTGTGCCTGGGCAATCCAATGTCTGCTGCTGCTGCCAATGCTGCCTCTGCTGTGCCATGGGTTCTCTGCCTCGGCAATCCATGGTCCACTTCTGCTGCCTCTGCTGTGCCATGGGTTCTGCTACCGGGCAATCCAATGTCTGCCTCTACTGTGCCATGGGTTCTGTGCCCCAGCAATCCAATGTCCACTTCTGCTGCCTGTGCTATGCCATGAGTTCTGTGCCCCAACAATCCAGTGTCCACTTTTGCTGCCTCTGCTGTGCCACGGGTTCTGTGCCTGGGCAATCCAATGTCTGCTTCTGACAATGCTGCCTCTGCTGTGCTACAGATTCTGTGCCCAGGCAATCCAATATCTGCTGCTGCTGCCAATGCTGCCTCTGTTGTGCCATGGCTCCTCTGCCCCAGCAATCCAACATTTGCTGATGATGATTCTGCTGCGTCACGGGTACTGTGCCCCGCAATCTAATGTCTGCTACAGGGTGGCCACGTGATTCACCACCGGGCAAGGCTTGACGAATTTGCAGAAGAGTTTGTTCAGATCCGGTGAGTAGGATGCAAGCCTGCAATGCCTGGCCAAGTAGGGGTGCCAGTCACCAAGCCCTGGCCGAGCCTTTGCCACTGCTCCGCCGAAGCCAGCCTGCAATGCCTGGCCAAGTAGGGGTGCCATACTGGCCATACCACATAACACATAGTTATTATATTATTATTATTAGCATTTATATAGTGCCAGTAGTGTGACCTGGTGCTGTACAGAATATAGACATAGATACGGTCCCTGCCTGTGGCTTACAATCTAAAAAACGAGGAGGAGACAGGGAGAGGGGACAGTGGGAGAGACAGGGGAGAAGACCAACAAACAACAAACATTCAAGTCTCAGGTGCGTGTGCTTGGCTTGGTTACAATCAGGTTGCTTGCAGCAGTCTGCAGAGGAGGGCAGACAGTAGGTGTATGGGAACAACTAGCAGGCATTGGGAAAGGTGGCGAGGAAAAAGTGGGTTTTGAGGAGGGATTTGAAGGAGTGGAGGGAGAGGGCAAGGCGGATGTGGGTAGGGAGGGAGTTCCAGGCATGGGGGGCAGCGAGGGAGAAGGGTCAAAGGCGGTTAGGTGAGCAGGAGAAATGAGGGAGAGTGAGGGAGGGGACAGAGGAAGAGCGGAGAGCACATGCAGGAGTGCATAGGGAGATTAGGTCCGAGAGGTAAGGGGGAGTTTGGTCGTGGAGTGTTTTGACCGTACCAGGAGATTAAACAGGTTACGTTCAGGAAGGGGGAGCCAGTTAAGAGAGAAGAGGACAGGCTGCACATGGTCGAAACGACGGGCAGAGCGAATGACCTTGGCAGCGGAGTTTTGGATTGCGATAAGGGGGCAGAGGTGAGAGCGAGGGAGGCCAGAAAGGAGGAGGTTGCAGTAATCGAGGCGAGAGATAACCATGGCATGAATAAGGGTTTTGGCTGAGGAGGTAGAGAGAAAGGGGCGGATCCGAGCAATGTTATGGAGGGCGAATCGGCAGGATTTGGCCACAGAGTCAATGTAAGGTTTAAAAGAGAGGTGCGTGTCGAAGATGAAGACCAAGCTACGGGCTTGGCGAACAGGATGGATGGTGACTCCATCAATGCAGATGGGCAGGTTAGAGGGAGAGGAAGAGGGAGGAAAGAAAAATGAGGAGTTCGGTCTTGCCCATGTTGAGCTTGAGTTGACGTCGGGACATCCAGGCGGAGATATCAGAGAGGCAGTTGACAAGGCGTGAGTGGACAGAAGAGGAGAGAGAGGGGGTAGAAAGATAGAGTTGGAAGTCATCAGTGTAGAGATGGTATTGGAATCCGTGGGACGCAATAATTTTGCCAAGGGACAGGATGGAAATAGAGAAGAGGAGACAGCCAAGAACAGAGCCTTGGGGGACCCCAACTGAAAGGGGGAGGGAGGGGGAGCTCGACTCGGGGAGCTAGAGAATTTGTAGTCTTGTGTACATGAGCCGATTGGAGTATTTTATGTTGATACCCATGGATTCCTCCTTGTTGGGTAGACATTTTGATTCCTCATTGCCTGGATATTTTGTAATTATGGTTACCCTCCTATGCTCACTCGTCTCATTTTATCTATTATTGTAAATTTTGTTATTTATATTTCATTGTTTTACTTGTTTTACTTATTTACTTTTTTAGGCCATGGAGGAAGCTAGTGCCGTAATAAACTAAACTAAACCAAGCCCTGGCCGGGCCTCTGCCGCTGCTCCGCTGATGCCTGGCAGCCTGCAACGCCCGGCCAAGTAGGGGTGCCAGCTGCTCAAGCCCCAGGACCCACCATCGGGGTTCTGAGGCCTACGTTACAGTCAAGGGGAACCATCATTCCACTGCATCAAGAAACATCCACTCCAGCCCCAGGACCCACCATCATGGTTCTGGGGCCTACGTTCAGGCACAGGGGGCTGTCCATCCATGTCATCCAGAAGCTGCCATTCTATTCCCAGGACCCACCATCAGGGTTCTGGGGCCATCATTCTACTCATGGAGAGCTGTCATTCCACCGCATCAAGAAACAGCCAGCCACTCCAGCCCGAGGACCCACCATCAAGGTTCTGGGACCTACGTTCCAGGCATGGGGGGCTGTCTTTCCACATCATTCAGAAGCTGCCACTTTAGTCCCAGGACCCACCATCAGGGTTCTTGGGCCATCATTCCACTCATGGGGAGCCATCATTCAACTGCATCAAGGAACAGCCAGCCACTCCAGCCCAAGGACCCACCGTCAGGGTTCTGGGGCTTATGTTACAGGCAAGGAGGACTGCCTTTCCACATCATCCAGAAGGTGCCACTCTAGTCCCAGGACCCACCTTCAGGTTTCTGGGGTCATCATCCTGCTCACGGGGAGCTGTCATTCCACTACATCAACAAACAACCAGCCACTCCAGCCCCAGGACCCACCATCAGGGTTCTGGGGCCTACGTTACAGGCAGGGAGGGCTGTCCATCCACATCATCCAGAAACGATAGGGGTGCTGCTGCTGCTGCTGCTCAGCCTGCTGCTGGTGCTGCTACTGCTAGGGCTAGGGGCAGGGACAGACCCCGCTGGCTGAAAGGGGTGGCTTCTCCCACACCCACCATCGCCAGGGGCATCCTGCTGCTGCTGCTGCCACGCACTCTCCAGAGCCCTCCCTATCTGCCTGCCAGACCCACTCCACCAGCTCACCCTTCCAGTGGCCATAGAGCAGTGTCTGGCGTGCCACGATGCCCTTGACCCTGGGGCCCAGCATGGTTGCCAACATATATTCCTCCCACTGCAGGAGCTCACCAAACTGCACCTTCAGCCCTGCCTTCAGCTGATGCACCAGAGCAACCACTTCAAACACCGGCTTCTTGCCCTGAGGGCCACAATCCCACCCCTGGAGAATCTCATCCAGCCTCCTCAGGAGACTCTGGGCCAGAGGGGTCACCTGGCTGATGGTGGCCATGGAGGAGCTGATGGTCTCCGTCATAGCCAGGAATGATCTGAGAACAAAGACCATGTGAGCCAGGCTCTCCTATTCCACCCTATTGTACCCTGGACGTGACCCGCTGTCCGTCACCAGTTGAACCTGATGCAAGGCTCAAGAAGCCGCTCGAGCATCAGGAACATGGCATTCCACCTGATGGACACGAGAGCTTTGCTCTGCCTCCTTCGCCTGGAGTAGGTCGCTGCCCTTCACGCTCTGGTTAAAGAAACCGACCAGCTTCCTGTTGGAAATGCAAGGACTGTGAGATCATTGCATCCATTTGCCCAATGCAGAGTTTACGGAGGAGTGTGAGTAACTAATCATCAATAAGCAGGCAGGAAGCATACTTAAGCTTAAGTAGCTTTATTAGGAAATACATGTAGGATAGGAAAGGCCTACATCTATGCTAAGTCCTAAGACTAGGTGTGTTCAAGAGGGAGGAAGGAAGCTCTCTGAGACACAAAGAGATGAGAAATCTCCTGGGGGAGGAGATTGACCAATCAGGTCCTGACAGGAGTAGGACAGATAGGATGGGGGAAGGGTTCCCTGATCTGTCTGTCTACTCCTGGTGTTTCTAGCAAACAAACAGGATGAGGTGCTTAGGGGGGATGCAACCAAAGGAATGTATTTCCAACACCCCTTCTCATCGTCCCGTGCACCGAATCATTTATGTGCACTGCTGACAATTCCCAATGCTTCTCGTAGCCTCTGGAAATTGTCTCTGGGTAGCGGTTTGGTCAGCACATCCGCTATCATTTCCTCTGTAGGACAATAAATCAGTTCAACAAGTCCTTTTTCTTGCGCTTCTCTCACATAGTGACGCTTGGTGTTGATGTGCTTCGACCTTGGCTTTATCTTTTCCATTTTCGTAAGCTGAATGCAGCTTTGATTGTCCTCATACATCTCAGTTGGCTTTGGTTCGTCTATTCCAAAGTCCTTTAGTAGTCTGTGTAGCCATACTACCTCTTGACATGCTTGAGTGGCTGAAATAAATTCTGCTTCTGTGGATGAAAGGGCAATTAATGACTGCTTCTGGCTAGTCCAACTGATTGCTCCGCCTCCATACAGAAATACATTTCCACTCACAGATTTGCAGTCAGTCTTGTCTCCGGCCCAGTCCGCATCCATATATCCCATCAATCTGGGGTTCTCGCTTGCTGGTAGTTTTAAGTTTAAATGCATTGTGCCCTTCAGGTACCGTGCTATTCTCTTGACTGCTATCCAGTCCCTTTGGGTTGGTGCACTTACTTTTCTGCTTAGTATTCCTACAGCAGCGGCAATGTCTGGCCTTGTGACGGTGGCTACATACAACATTTTGCCAATTGCAGTTCTGTACTGGTTGTCCTGTGGTAGGGGCTCGTCGTTGCCTTCCTGGCTTAGGAAATTTGTTTCCATAGGTGTCCCCACTTCATTAGCCTCTGTCATGCCTAGGCATTCTAAAATGTCCTTTATCTTTTGTTTTTGATTGAGAAGGAAACTTCCATCTTTTTCTCGTTCTATTTGTATTCCAAGATAGTAAGTGATACCTCCCAAGTCTTTCACCTCTATTTCTTTGTTCAGATTCCTGACGATTTCATCACAATCTCGTTTGTTTTCATGGCATACAATCAGATCATCCACATAAGTTAGAATGTATGTCCTCCTTTTATTTCTGAACCTTGAGTATAGGCAGGGGTCAGCTTCTCCCTGTATGAACCCCTCCTTAAGGAGCAATTGATTCAATTTTTCGTTCCAGGCTTTCGCTGCTTGCTTTAAACCATAGATACTCTTTTGAAGTTTGCACACAAGTTCCTCCTTCCCAGGTTCTTTAAATCCCGGCGGCTGCTGCATGTAGATATCCTCTTTGATATCACCATGTAGGAATGCAGTCTTCACGTCTAAGTGCTGCACTTCCATTTTTCTTGCAGCTGCTATGCTGAGGAGTGTTCTTATTGTGGTGTGCCTTACTACTGGAGCAAAGGTTTCGTCGTAGTCTTCGCCGTATTTTTGGGAATATCCCTTGGCCACTAATCTCGCTTTGTGGCGCGTGATTTCCCCTTCTGCATTATGCTTGGTCTTGAAGACCCATTTGCATCCAATGGCCTTTTTGTTTTCAGGTAGCTTTGTGAGTGTCCATGTTTTATTTTCATTAAGAGACTCAATTTCTTCCTTGGCAGCATCTCTCCATTTGCGCGCCTCACTGGTTTGCATTTTTTGAATGTCTTGCCATGTTGAGGGCTCCTGTGGTTCCTCCACTTTTGCCGCATAGGAGAATCTCGCTGCTGGCACTCCTTTGTTGTGTCTTTCAGAACGTCTCACTTCTGGTTCTGGTTCTGCTTCGGCTTCAGTTTCAGTATCAGCATCAGTGTTATCTTCTGGTTCCAGTTCTGGTTCTGCTTCAGTTTCAGCATCAGCATCAGTGTTGGTGTCAGTGCCCCCTTCTGGTTCAGGTTGATTGAACATGGTCAAATCAAATGAAACTTCAGCTTCCTCTTTTATCTGCAGTTCTGCAGTCTTTTTCTGTCTTGATGAACTTGGCCTCATTAGGTCTGGCATTTGATCAGTGCTTCCCTTTTCATTTTCATCAAAATAGACCACACTGCTTATCTTCACATTTCCAGTGTCAGTGTCCATTACTCTGTATCCCTTGCATCCTTGTGCATAGCCAACAAGTATCCCTTCTTCACATCTGGTGTTAAGTTTGGTCCTTTTGGCCTTTGGGATATAAGCATAGGCTTTAGAGCCAAACACTCTAATGTGCCCCACACTGGGCTTGTTCCCATGCCATAGTTCATAAGGTGTTGCTTTTGCACCTTTGGTTGGGAGCCTGTTCTGCAGGTATGTGGCAGTCATTACTGCTTCCCCCCAGTATTTGTTTGGCAGATTCGCATCCAAAAGCATACATCTCGCCATCTCTATGAGAGAGCGATTTTTTCTTTCTGCTACTCCATTTTGTTCTGGTGTATGCGGGATGGTTGTCTGGTGTTCAATTCCTTTTTGCTTCAAAAATTCTTTCATCTGTTTTGAAACATATTCACCTCCATTATCTGACCTTAGGATCTGAGGTGATCTTCCAAACTTATTGCTGGCTCTTGCAACATATTCCTTAAATTTCTCCAGCACCTGACTTTTCTCTTTAATCAAGTAAGTGAACGTGAACTTGGAAAAATCATCTATGAAAGTCAATGCATACTGGTTTCCTGCAATTGTTTTTGTCTTCATAGGACCACAGATATCACTATGAATGAGCTGTAGGGGGTGCTGTGTGGCTTCCTCCTTGCTCTGATGAAAGGAGGGCCTAGTTCCCTTTCCTTTTACACAGCAAACACATCTCTCATCTTTAGTTGCACATGAGTTCATTTTAAAATGTTTAACTAGGTCTGGAAGTGCATGCAACACATCTGCATTTCTATGGCCCATCCTTCTGTGCCATTTGCTTTCACAGTTCTTATGTCTGCAATCTTTTGCAGCATTTGCATACTGATCCTGTTGCAAGCAATCTACCTTGAATAGGCCATTTGAATCCAGCATTCCTCGCATAAAAAGCTCCTTTTCCTTTGAAATTCTGCAATATTTCCCTTCAAAATGCACTGCAAAACCTTTCTGTACAGCATACTTGACACTTATAAAATTATGATCCAATTCTGGGACATATAGAGCTTCTTCAATGGTAACTTTCATTTCCTCACCGTTTCCCAGATGACATATGAGTTTAGCCCTGCCTCTTCCTTGACAATAAACTTTCTCTCCATTAGCCAATCTTATAGGAGTTCTATAAGTCCTATCCAGATCAATAAATCTGTCTTTGTCCTTTATAAGATTTTTAGTTGCTCCAGAATCAACAAAGAAATCATGTGAAGCAGTCTCACATTCTATTCCTTCCACATTTTTAAGTTGAGATGCTTTTTCCTCAACCAGGCTGAAAGCCCTATCATGGCTCCCTTTGTTCTTTGCAGAGAAGCTGGGAACTTCTTGCTTGGTGCATTGATATGCGAGATGCGTGGTTTCCCCGCAATTGAAGCAACGCTTAACTCTTGCAGATCCTTTTGAATTTGCAAAAGGCTTCTTGTTCTCAGCTGCCTTGCAGGCAAGCTGTGAGGAAAAGTTTGGCTGTTCATTAGTTTGAGCCATATTAAATTCCTCAAGTTTCTGAATAACAACATCCAAAGATTGGTTATCCTGCATTTCTATTATCTGACATACTGTTTGAAAAGTTGGTGGTAAAGAGTTCAGCAGAAATGCCACTATCAATTCATCTGGTAAATTCAGCTTTTGATTTTCCAGTCTCCTGACTAGTTCAAGCAGGCCATTAACATGAGCTGAAAAATCTTCACTCTCATCCATTCTCATATTACAAAGTCTTTTAAGCATTTGTATCTTTGATATATTTGACTTCCCTTGATACAGTCTCTGTAAAATTTCCCACATATCTTTTGCAGTTAACTTGTCACGTATGTGCACATGTAAACGCTGACTCACCGACATTGAGATGATTGCCATAGCTT
The DNA here is from genome assembly GCA_003113815.1 of Sphenodon punctatus. Taxonomy (NCBI): domain Eukaryota; kingdom Metazoa; phylum Chordata; class Lepidosauria; order Sphenodontia; family Sphenodontidae; genus Sphenodon; species Sphenodon punctatus. The sequence continues at coordinate 1,198,910 of QEPC01010958.1, forward strand.
TGTCATTTTTCTCATCCCAGAGTTCTTGTGCTGCCCCTGCATCTGTAGGTCTGTTGGACTCCAGCATTTTCCTTAGGCCTTGTCCTCCCAGTGCCATCCTTGCATTATGACTCCAAGCTTCATAGTTTGTTGCTCCAGTGAGCCTCTCTGGAATGGAGACCTTCAGCATAGAATCCATGGTCACAGAGACTAAAATCTTTCTTTTCTTTTCTGCCTTTAAGATTAATGCTAGCACTCAATTTTACTCACTCTGCGCTGCCTTTTGGGTGTCTGGGCCCATAACCCTGTTGGAAATGCAAGGACTGTGAGATCATTGCATCCATTTGCCCAATGCAGAGTTTACAGAGGAGTGTGAGTAGCTAATCATCAATAAGCAGGCAGGAAGCATACTTAAGCTTAAGTAGCTTTATTAGGAAATACATGTAGGATAGGAAAGGCCTACATCTATGCTAAGTCCTAAGACTAGGTGTGTTCAGGAGGGAAGAAGGAAGCTCTCTGAGACACAAAGAGATGAGAAACTTCCTGGCAGGAGTAGGACAGATAGGATGGGGGAAGCATTCCCTGATCTGTCTGTCTACTCCTGGTGTTTCTAGCAAACAAACAGGATAAGGTGCTTAGGGGGGATGCAACCAAAGGAATGTATTTCCAACACTTCCTGCCCGGCTCTATCAGGGAGCTAAGGATGTCTATCCCAATCCCCTTCTCCCCCAAGCCCAGAGCGTCCCTGACCACCAGGTGAAGGGTGTCTGTGGCGCAGGCATGCTGGGGAAGCCCCCCTCATGGACTGCCCTCAATATGTTGGACATGTTGTGCATCACCACGCACCCCTTGGTGAAGGGCGTACCTGGCATAACCCACTCCCTCACCATGGTGGTCAGGACTGCCATGATGTTCCGAGAAGTGTGGGGGCCGTCCATGATGTCCACCTGAAGTAGGGCCCACCTATACCCTGCTTCAGGACCCCTCCTGCCACTCCCAAATTCTGCCTCTGGGTCCTGCCACCAGTGCGCCATCACTGCCAGGTAGGCGTGCTGCACATTTCTGCTCAACCACAGTTCGATGGTGAAGTGGATAGTGGCACCCACAGCCCCTGCCAGCCGCTCCCTCACCCGCTCCTTTAAAGCCTGGTACAAAGCTGGCACCACCTACCGATTCAGGGTGGTGCACGAGGGCAGCTTAAACTGGGGGGCCAGGAAGCCAGACGCCTAAACCCCATGTCCCCAACCACCGAGAAGGGCTGCCGGTCGAGTGCAATCATTTGCCCAAACACGCACGGGGCTTTCAGTTGAAAGCCACGCCGCCCTCCACGTCCTGCAGCTGCCGATGGACTTGGCAGCTACCCCCACCCCAGCTCCTCTATGGTGCACTGATGCTTCTGGGCCTCAACTGGCTGCTGCACCACTGACAGCACTGATGGGAGGAGCAGAACATGGTGGTGACACAGCTTTTGGAGGGACGTGTGGCCGGTCCTGTTCAAAGTCGCCAAGGGTCCGTTGTCCTGACCACCAACAAGTGTCCCTAGCAAGCAGGTGTTGTCGATGGTGGGGGACATTTGCTCGTCGCACTGCCTGAGACTGGGAGTCAAGCTGGTAGAGCAGTTGCTTTTCATCAAGGTCAACCTTCCACTGCTGGGATTCCCTGAGCTGCCCCTGGACATGCAGGGGACATGCAGGGACATGCAGGGGACACACCATCCCATGCCAAGGGCAGTCTTGGGATGGGGTTCCTCCTCAATCTGGGCTGCTGCTGCTGAGATACTGTCCCTCCCTCCCAATGCCTGGCGCCCGCCCTGCCTCTCTCTCTCTCTCTCTCACTAGACGGCCTCGACCAGCCTATCTGACTGACCACATGACACCAGGTGGCATTGGGAAGCTGTAAGCCTGCCAGCCAGTCTCTGGCTAGACGATCGCGGCCCGCCTATTTGACTGGCTCTCTTTCGCGTGTGCGCTGCACAGTCTTCGCCAGCCTATCTGAGTGCCCTGCCAAGGTCCCAGCCTGCCTTCCCTACTGCCTCTCATGACACGCTGTCTGTCTGTCTGCCCTCCCTGGTTGTCAACCTCGAACCCTGCCTCACCCTGCCTTCTGCTGCTCATGCCACGCTGCTTGTCTGTTGCTGCTGCTGCCTCTGATGTGCAATGGGTTCTGCTACCGGGCAATCCAATGTCTGCCACTGCTCCACCAATGCCTGGCAGCCTTCAATACCCAGACAAGTAGGGGTGCCAGGCCAACCACCAAACCCCAAGCCTCCCCGGTCTCTGCTGCTGCTGCCGCCGCCGCCGCCGCCACCAGGTTTCAGGCAGCCAGTCATGGTGCCACGGGCACCCCCAGGGGCCAAGCTCCGAGCCTGCCTGCCCGGGCAATTCGGGGTGCCAAGCACCAAGCCTTCCCAGTCTCTGCTGCTGCTGTGGCTCCAACAGCCTGCCATGCCCCCATGGGCACCCCTGGAGTGCCCCAAGCCTCCACCATGGTTGAAATTTATGAATGCTTGGGGCGGATCCGAATTCCACAGGACCAAACCACGAAACCGAACTAATTTTTTTGGACCAAACGGCCGAGCATCAGAACTGCGTTCTGTTCGCACATTCCTACTGATCACACACACAATCATTCAGACCCAGTACACACATTCTCTCATCTCACACATTCATTCAAATTGATCACACACACACTCATCCATACACACCACACACACACACACACGCTCTCACCTCACACACTCATTCAAATTGATCAGTCATACACACTAGACCAGGGGTGTAGGTAGGGTGCAAGAAGTCAAGATGGGCCCCCCCTCTTTGTGTCTCGCCAGCGGGCCTATGGGTGCCACCCGGCTCGGCAGGTCTGAGGGCGCTGCTATCAAACACACAAGACACCCAAAATGCAGCCAACCTACTAAGCGCATTATGCCATGAAAAGAGACATATATATAACCAGTTCAGTTGTGCCCCCGTAATCAATTCATGTTGCCCACACCCCATAACAAGTTTATTTGTGCCCCTGCCCTCCATATAATCAATTCACGCTGCCCCCCCACCCATAACCATTTCATTTGTGCCCCTAGGGCAGCGTGAATTAATTATATGGGAGGCGCAAACTAACTAGTTATGGGGTGGGGGTTTAAAGACAGTATTCCTGTTAGCAATAACTTCATTAAGAAGAGTTAGTTAAATAGCAGCCATAATCACCTCAGAATCATATCTGCAGATTTTCCAAGATAGAATAGATATTTATTTACATCCTAAATTCCTACCTAAGATAGTATAAGTAAGACAGTTGTGAGAATGTGGCCCTTTTTACACACGCCTCTCCCACCCATGAACATGCAGATTTCTGCATGTTCATCAGTGGGAGAGCCCTGTGTGAACGACGCAGCGCGCGCACCTGCAGTTAGTGGGGGTGTATGCGCGCACCCACCTAACACACATCCCCACTCACCCCCCCTCTCGTCCCCACGCACAGCGCAACCGGGGAAAACAGCGGTTGGTCCGTGGATGCGGATGAGTAGCGGATAAGTGGGGATGCACATGCATCCATGTGCTTGCACCGCCCATGCACCAGCATGCTCACGAACCCACCACCCAGCAGAGCTATGTAAAACCAGCCTGTGAGGAGCCACTCAAAGAACAGAAAGTTGCTGCATTGTAAACAGGGTTCTTCGAGATGGCTCCTAACATTCTCACAACACGCACCCTTCCAGCCCCCCCATGGAATTTCCTTATATTCCTAGAAAGGTCTGGAAGGAACTATCATTGTGAGGGTGTATACTAGAGGAGTTCGAGACCATCACGTGGTCTATTATTTGAATATGGTGAGCATGCACAACCCAGTTGTGAGAAAGCCATCTTGAAGAACCTTCTTTACAAGGCAACAACTTTCTGATCACTCACATGGGGGAGGAGTTGTTTGTAAACAAACAGCTTTATCTCCCAGTCTGATCTGGTGTCTCACTGCTGCTGCTGCTGCTGCTGCTGCTGCTGCAGCAGCAGCAGCAGCAGCACTTCTAGCAGGCAGAGGCAGGTGAAGGATGGGGGACCCTGCCCACCACCTTCAGCCCCCACCCCTGGACTCCCCTTCATTGCTTATAAATCACAGAATAAATGTGTTGCTGGAGGAAAGCTCGAATGGTTGCCAACCAGAAGTTTTGTCTCTACTGACTCCCACTGAACAGCATAGGCGCTGTTCAATTAGTCTGCTACTGCCTTAAATATAGGGCCATGACTGTGGTCCTATAATACATCAGAAAAGAAGATCCCACCAAAAATATATGGAAGAAAAAATAATAATAGGAAAAGCACATAATAGGTAGAGGGCTTTTATCTAAAATGAGCCAGCTATGATGAATGTCCAGACAGCAAATCTGAAGAGAGATTGGGACAATCTGTGCTGTCACGATTTCTTTGAATCAGCACACAGTACACAATGTTAGCTGGGATCATGATTACCAAAACACAAACAATCCAGACAAACCAAAGGGAAGGGAATTTATAAAACTGACGACACTACTACTACTTCTACTTATTTCTATAGCGCTACTAGATAAGTAAGTAAGCTAGCTTTATTTCTGCGTGACCAAAGTCATTGCAGAGCACAAAATAAATAAATTTAAAATAATCCAAAAATAAACAAATATTTGACAAATAATACACATAATAGCTGGATGCAAGTCAGGAAATACTTCCTTCGTTATACAATCATATTTACACTTTTCACACAGTCATAGCCTAACACACCAGCAAGACGGAAAAAGCTCTGATCCCATAACTTAATAACCTGGAAAGTAATTGGAAACCAGGGGGAGTAATCCGGTCTGTATTCCCCCAGCCCCTACTCCTATTGGCGGTTGTGAGAGAGAACCTGTCGCAAAAATTGAACCACCCCTGCAGTCACATTGGGATGATGATCTTCCATCAGTAGTCTCATGTAAAAGATTGTAGATATGCCCGGAAAGGGGACTATCACCGAGGAGATATTCCTCCTACGTGCAACCTCATGGGTAGGGCATTCAAAAAGAATGTGAGCCAGAGACTCCACTCTTTGGAGATGGCATTTACATACCCTCTGTGCTAACGGGATGCCTTTGTAATGCCCCTCCACCATAGTCGATGGGAAATGATCTGTCCTTGCAAGCAAGAACAGCCTTCTGTTCTGAGGGCCAAACCCTTGATCCAAATACAGGGATAAGGTCATAGTGTCATTTGCCCATTGCAAGTAGGCAGTCTGGGATCCGTGCTCCCCAATTGCCAATCTCACATCCTGTTGCACAATATCTGCCAATCTCTTCAACACCAACCTTTTGGCAGCTTTATAACCCGAAGAAGCAAGGAGCGCTGGGCAAAAGCCCAGTTTGTTTATCTTTTGGCTAACTGCTATCAGCCAACCATTTTGAGCCCCTTCTCTAACTGTCAAAAGAACCAAAGAGGCGGATAGCCCAAACAATAATCTGAGTCAATAATTTAGCGCCACAGACCAGACCTTCTCCTGGACTGTTTGGAGACCACATTCTATAAGAAGCACCATGGAGCTGGTCCCCGGGGGGGCAACCAGCAGGGCACGGATAAACCCAACTTGAACCCGTTCTGGGTTTTTCTCTCTCCCCAGGGCCCAAAGGTGAGCCCCATATAATAATGAGGGGACACATTTCTGAGAAAATATCCTAATCGCTGGACAGTCCATCTGGCCACCCCGAGATCTAAAAAAGGACAAGGCCTTCCTATACAGTTTGGCTTTGTTCAGTGTGGCCTCAGTCTGCATTACCCAGCCTCCATTTGCCTGGAACAGGAGGCCAAGATATTTATAAGTCTTTACTTGCAAGACCTCTCTTCCCCCCATACTCCATTATGAGATGATTTCTTACACGAGAAAGCTACCACCTTGGTTTTCTCGTGATTTACCTCCAGATGGTTATCCCTACAATAATTCCAAAAGATCTCAAGCGAGCGCCTTAACCCCACCTGCGAGTGGGAAAGGAGACCCGTGTCATCTGCATAAAGCAGACACGGTAGAGTGGTGCCTACTATTTGAGGGGGGTGACAAGTAGGAACAGAGAGTGCCTGGACCACATCATTCAAATAAACATTAAATAAATATAGAGCCAGAATACATCCCTGTTTGACTCCCCTCTCGGTCTTAAATCTGGTTGACAAGGCACCCTGCTGATTTAACCAGACTCTTATGGAGGTATTTTGGTACAGACACCTGATAAGAAACAAGAGGTGCCGATCTATACCCAAGGCATACAGTTTTTGCCATAAGCGGTCCCTTGGAATCAGATCAAAAGCATTGCAGAGATCTATAAAGGTTGCATAAAGTGGTTTCCGGGCAGCCATATATTTTTGAATCAAATGGGTTAGTACAAAAGCAATGATCATTTGTGGAGCATCCTCCCCTGAATCCTATCTGTTCCCTCGCTATAATATCATGTTCCATGAGCCATCCGTTTAACTTCACCAATAGATATTTCGCATACAGTTTGCAGATGATGTTAAGCAAGCTGATGGGTCTGTAATTTCCCGGCAGTGTGGGGCATTCTTTTTTAAATATAGGGACCACTATAGCCATTCCCCAGTCATCAGGTACAATTCCCGATATACTGATTGCTGTAAACAAGGAGGCCAACACAGGGGCCCACCAATCGGAATCTGCTTTTAACAATTCCATGGGAAGGAAATCTATCCCTGGGGCCTTTCCTCCCTTGAGGGTACCTATTAGTTCTCTCACTTCTCCTGGTGAAACAGGGGCCACTGTGGAAAAATCTCCAAGGCTTCATGGCTGGGGACTAGGTGGGCCGGAGCAATATATAAAGAGGCAAAAGGATGTATCCAGGCCTCTTCGGTAACCACCATTTTGCCCCGAACACACTTTACCTCACCCGGGTCCCATCTAATCCCCCTTACCAATTTCCAGAATTTAAAGGAATTTGTATCCCTAGCAGCCCTGTCCAACTCCTCCCAAGCTAGCCTATAGTGTTCCTCTCTTTTGGTCCTCATTAGGCTCTTATAATTTCGACGGCTCTCTCACAGTTCACTCAGCAGATCTTGCCTGCTAGAGGCTCTAAAGCATCTATATAGACGTCTTACCCTAGTACGCGCTACCCTACAATTCCTGTCAAACCACGGGGGGTATCAGTCTCCCTCCTACCCTAGGGGGGTCTCTGACACCACCCTCTGTGGTTAGCTGGGAAAGAAGCCAATCCATAAGTCATTGATAGGAGGCCAGACACTCAGCAGGGGAGTCTGCTCCCCTCACATCACCAGCATAATGCATCCCATCCGGTGAAAGAAGGGAAGATATCAATACAGACTCCAAGTCCCTATTCCATCTTTTCCTAATTAAACCACTACCCTCTAAGGGGAGTGTAACAGATGATCTTTTATCCTCTACTGTCTCTGTAGTTGTGAGACAAATGCCCTCCACAGAGGGCAAGGGGAAGATGGTCACTGCCGAGCAGGCCATCACCTCGAATTTACCTATTGTAGGGAAAATGCTAGCAGAAACTGCCACATAATCCACTGTGCTACACCCTCTACTAGAAAGATAGGTAAAATTACCAGGGTAATCATCCCAACCTAGCCCATTTAGTAGATATAGGTCTAGTTCAGATAATTTTGCTAGCACATATCCATTTATATTCAAGCCAGGATCCTTCCCTCAACAGGGCGGCAAAGGAACAGCATCCTCCTGAATCCCAAATTTTGCCTTATAGTTGATATCCTGGTCAGAGGGGCCCATCTGCGCTACTAGGCATACAGAGCACTTTACAGAAGTCCAGAAATCCACTGTTTTGACACTAACCTTATTAGTTCTACCCTTCTGGTGCACACAACTCCTGAGGAGTCACTAGTTTTACTTACATAACAGGAAATAATGGTCTCCAAAAAGTCAATAAGATGTCACAGTATCCAGCTATCTGGCATATGAACGCACTATGGCAGGCAAAAGAAGAAGATATTGTCACCTCATACATCATTTTATCTACATAAAGCAGGATAACTGCGTAAGATACTCTAGAACAATTAATCCTTGGTGCATCTGGATCGTGCTATACTGTGGCTCCTACTGGATAGGCACACTGGTACGTTTGTCTCCACCTGTCCTGAAAACAAAACTGGAAAAAAGGCTACTTTTGCTGATCCAATTATTAAGATCAAGCTTGTTCCCTTGAGCAAGACATTGTTTTGACCCTATTACTACTAAACCTTTATTACTTTTTATATTGCTAAAAACTCCAAGCAACAAAGCTTGGCGCAAACATATGGCTCAGAACATTCCTCAAAGACTGCAGCTGGTTGGATTTTGGTGGATTGGGAAGGGATCAGTTTGGTTTCAGAAAACGTATTGTCGCTAAAGTAAATGATACATAACTTTAGTAATCAAAATCCAAGCAAATATCATACATGTTGCCTCTTGCTTTAGTTTACAAACTAAAACAAAACTAATTCCCCAATAGTGTCAATTGCTATATGGTTGACATGTACATATGTACATACACGTACACATATGTATATACAACACTGTTTCGGCACTGCCTTATGCTTCTAGCTGAAGCTCAACAAGATAAATGTTCTCCTCTCAGAGATGAGATACCTATCCCACAAATCACTGCTCTCTTCCCCCTGCACCTTCTCTTCCCTCTAACCCTCCTCCATTACTCATCCACTGGAAGAAAATGCAAAGAGTAAAAATAATTAGACAAGTACAAATAGCCAGGCGGCGATATGGATGGCGTGTTCCACTAAATAAAGGGCCGTTACCATACCAACAGGCGGGCAGAGTGCTGATCTAACAGAGCTCGGAGGCGCTCAGGCAGTGGCACATCATCCGTTATACGACAACTTGGTCTGGCCTCTCGGAGACACGAGATGCTGCCCAGGTCCGTGAGCCCCATCAGTTTAAGTCAAGAGGAACTATTGTTTCTTATTAGGGAGAGCTGTGAAAGCCTTTGTGGTAGCAGCAAATTAGGTAGAGGTTCAGTGTGATGCAGGGGATGGGAGTGGGGGAGAGATGGAACGGAGTAAGAATCTTGGGCTATTCCCAGGTTTAAGTTAAAGGGAAAATAAATCAGGGAAAGTATGGTGGGGTGAAATGGGAAGAGTTAGCCAGTGCTCAAGCCACTCCTCCAGCTGGGTTGGAGTGCTGAAGTCTACCCAATTGCTTAGGGCAAAAGGATGCACACTACATAGGATCAAATATGGGTTACCTTGCAACTGGAATCCCAGGTTACTTGTTTATCTATTCTCTGATCTTTTTGCACCTGGGTAGATGCATTGCATTGGTGTAAGGTGACCTGCTCCAATATTATTCACTTATTCCAGTTTGAAACTACTTTGCACAAGTCTTTCCCTAGAATGTTGCTTGAGGTGCACTGCACAGCTACAAAACAACTGTACACAGCTACAGCTCTGCCTCTCTCATGAAGGTTAAAGTATGTTCTCAATCTGTGCCTGGTCACACATGCTGCTTCTGGAGAGTGTTGTTTTGCCCACATCTACTTTGGGAAAACTAGCACAAACAGGTATGATGACCACCATCGTGGCTGAGACACCAGGAATTGAAGAGGGGTTTGTCAGACCTAAAACCATGAGTTCTTATGCCTTGAGCTAAGGAGCCCCAGAGCTGTAAAACTCAAACATACTCAGTGGATCAGGCACAAGGGGTCATACAATCCACACAGCACTCCCAAGTAGAACTATGATCCTTTCAAAGAGTGGAACTGGGGAATATTTGTGCATTTTGTTCTCTATACACCTAGACTGCCGCTGCTCAGCACATGGCCTTAACTTTCTGTTGGGGATATGAAATTTACTTACCTGTATACTTGAGTTATGTGCAGTAGCTTCCATTTAGTAACAACATTAAGTACTGCTGTTTCAGCAACCATTGACACCAAGGAGGACAGTGGTGATGCTGCTCCTTGTGACCATCCAGCCTATATATAGGAGGGGAAGGCAGATGCCACTCGCCTCAGTTCCTTCCAACCCCTTGTGGAAGTCAATTACAATTTCCAGTAAGATTCTGGAAGAAGGGGGAAACAGGTGAGTTGTGGGACTTCATGAAGGTCATCTCACAGAACTCCAGCATATAAGTGAGGAACCTTTGTTTCTGTGTTGGTGGCCATCCATATTGCAAGCCAATGGGACACTATAAGGTATACACCATATTAGCACATGCCAAACAGCAAGAAATTATGAAATACCATACATACATATTGAATTATTAACACCAATCATAGGTACTGGAAGTATCGAAGTCCATATATTGTTCAATATTCAGATGAAAGTACAATGTTCAAAACAGTCCATTCTTTAAATGGTTCAGTAGTCCAACATGTTTCGACTCAATGTCTTCATCAGGGACAAAGTTAACAATTTCCACTATACAAACAAACAACGACATCATATACAGTAGTAAAACATTGCCTTTAAAGCTACATTTTCCATAATTTTAAAAAATTGTGCATATGGCAAGCTCAACTGGAAAACATATCATATAAACAACAACTTTTTCCATCTTTTTCAATCCTAAATACATCTAGTCTTCCCTGATGTTTACCTCTCCCTCTTACCTCCTTCTGTTGTGTCTCAGATTGTAAGACCCTTAGGGGTAGGAACCTGTCTCTGACTATGGATAATACAGAGCCAGGTACATTGCTCACACTATATAAATAAATAAATAATAAATAATAATAATAATAATAATCTTACCACGCATTGTCAAGACATAAATCCACATCTAAATGAAGACTCATGTGGCAGGGTCCAAAATCTAAATGAAGAAAAAAGAAAAAACTAGTATGAAAAACTAGCATTAAAAAAGGGGGGTTGAGGGGGAGTTTAACTTCCAGTATCTAGGACTAGTTTTAATAATTCAATACATATGTAAGGTATCTTGTAGTTTCCTGTTGTTGTTGGCTGGTCATCCATATTGTCCACGTTACACAAGTCCCAAGCAATTTCTTATGCTGGTGGATTGCTAAGAATTGTAACAATCCCAAAAGCCCAAATCCAGAGCAGAATTTTGCAACTGGTATCCTTTAATTCCTAAATCTAAACAGCCTCAAACTTTGAGTCCGTTGAAGTCCAGATACAAACTTTTGTGTCTTTAGCCCATTTTTACTATTTGTGGATCATCTAAAGAGTTTGCAAAACTTTGCCAACACACTCAAAGCAGCTTCCACAGGAGGGAAAAGGGAATTCGCACTAGATGATTCACAGGAAAATACAGAAATCACGCAGTGAATGGTTATTGGTATAATATGCCCACCAAGCAACAAAATTATGGATTAACTTTTGGAACTCTATTATGCTCTCTTCTCAATGATACCAGGTGAAAAAAAATGACAAGTTAATTATGCATCATCAAAATATTCCATTCTGAACTGTAAATTAAAGTTCTTCAAATATTTATTTATTTATATAAAAGCTTCTATTCCACCCCTCCTGCCAAGGCAGCTCGGGGCGGGTAATAATTCAAACCATATATTTAAAAAGTCATTAAAACCATAATAATACAAATTGGAGAAATTCAAAGACAAGAAGTATACAAAAACCCAACCACCTTAACTCTCACCTCCCCCCTCCCATCACCCATCTCCCTCACCAAAAGTCTGGCGGAACAGTCAGGTCTTGCATTGTCATTGAAAGGAGGAGAGGTCCAGGGCCACCCAGGTACCGGGAAGGAGTTACACAGTCTGGGTGAGGTGCAGCCACCGAGAATGCCCTCTGCATGGTGGCCCCCAGGAATACCCAGGAAGACTTCAAGAAAGGCGCTCCTGGTTGACCGCAGGGGCCAAACCAGAGCCCAGGGAGTGAGGCATTCCCACAGGTGGGCAAAACCGAGGCCATATAGGGCTTTATAGGTAAGCATCAACACCTTGAATCAGGCCCAGAAAGCTATAGGCAGCCAGTGCAGAGAACGGATCACTGGTGTAATGTGCTCACAGCAGCCTGTCCGCGTGGGAAGACGGTCCGCCACATTCTGCACCAGCTACAGCTTTCGAACCGTCACCATGGGTAGCTCCACGTAGAGAGCATTACAATAGTCCAGTCTAGAGACAATGAAAGCATGGATGAATAATGGCCAAGTCACAGTCTGAGACGTACGGCCAAAGCCACCATATCAGGTGTAACTGGTGGAATGCTCTTCTCGCCACTGCCCCCCAGCTGGGCATCCAGGCGGAATTGGGAATCGAGGAGCACTCCTAGACTCTGAACTTGAGGGATCAGTGGAGGGCAAATCCCATCAATGACGGGGGATGCCACTCCCACCACCCTACCCACCAGCATCTCCTCCGTCTTGTCAGGATTCAGCTTCATTCCACTAGCCCTCATCCAGTCCCCCACAGCTAACAGACACTGAGTAAGCACCGAGATTGCCAGGTCTGGGTCGGATGAAAGAGATTGCATTTGGCACAGGGGACATGTTCCAACCATGAGGTTGGCTACCATTTCAGTAAGCACCTGTGAGTTAATGACGGGCACTACACCTTTCACATTAATACTGTGCCTTTAAGAATGGAAGGTTTGCTTGATATTAAGTATTGTTTATATCTGAGAAGCAGTCTTTCATCTGCGGATAACTCATACTACTAATCATTTGTATAGCACTACTAGGCATACGCAGAACTTTACAGTCACAGATTTTCAAAGCCAGGTCCCTGCCCAGTGGGCTTATAATCTAAGATCGACATGGATGAAGGTACACAGGTACAGTACAGACAGGCACAACACGCAGACACATTCCCATTTTTACTCATAGGGAACTGAGGCTGAGACTTGCCCAAGGCCACCCAGTGAGTTCATGGCAGGGCAGGATTTGAACCATGGCTTCCCAGGTCCAAGTCCAGCACCTTATTCACCACACCGACTCTCTAGGCTGAGAGGTTGCGACTTGCCCAAGGCCACCCAGCGAGTTCATGGCAAGGGCGGGCACCTTATTCAGTACACCACATTGGCTCTTCCCTCCTTGAAGGGACTGGAGGTCTATGTTTCTTTAGTTTCTATATTATAAACATAAGAGTTCCAGAAACGCGGTTGAGGGCTGGACTTTGGAGCCTCTGTTGTGTGGGTGCCTTACCTTTTGGGGCAATAGAGACAAAGCAGTACAGCGATATCTTTTAATTGGACCAACTACAGTTGGTGGAAGTATGCAAGCTTTTGGACCTCACAGGGTTCAACTGGACTTTTTGGTTTTGGGGTGCCTTTTACACGTTAACAATCAACTCACTTTTGTAAAAAATGAGGCTTACCTGTGGTTGAAGAGAACCTGCAGCACAAACCATTGCTGGAGTGGACAGTTTAGTGGGGCACTACTATTTAAATATGGTCACTGGCTAACAGCGATTCACCAATGAAAGGATGCCCAAAACATTGCCTATTTTAAAATGAATTGGTTGTACATGGAAGTGGAGCAAAGAATCATCATGCCAATCATGTCCACATTGTTAAGGCAGGATGTTAAATTTAAATAAACAAAGGGATAAATGATATGCTAAAGGGGACTGGCAAGAAATAATACTACTACTCTTCTCCTCAAATTGAAAGCAAATCTGTCGTGAGATCTTCATTTCCCAGAGAGAAAAAAGCCTGATCAATCACTTACAATTGTATTTACATAAAATGTAAGCATGTACATACACTCAAACAAAATGGCTAAATAATAGGTATTTTCAGACAAGACACTCTTCACCCACTACCCATCCACCACCCACCCACTATACATGTTGCAGGGCTGCAGTGTTAACCTATGGGTGCCCTGTAACATGTATAGTGGGTGGAGAGTGTCTTATCTGAAAATGACCAATGTCAGTGTGGCTGTTGCAACCATCACATCTTAATCCAGAAGTGTCTTTAACATACATTAATTTGGTTTGTGTTTAATTCAGAAAAAGTTCATAGCAGAAGGGCAAGGCCAATGATACTGTAGTAAGTCTTCTATATAGAATGATGATTCTGCATTCCTTGTTTAGACTGCCAAAATTCCCCATAATTGCAAATTACACTCAATCCAGAACTTTTGGTTATCCTCCTCTGGCTATTAGTCTAACTTTACCTCTTTCAAGATGACTCACATCACCTGTAAATACAATTTCTGCTACCATTTTAACAATAAAACATCCCATCATGGGATTTGGGGGGGAGGTGGTATTTATGAGCAGTTTATATTTTATAATCTACTTTTGTATTTATACCTTTTTATTGAATTTTGTTGTTTTATCTTGTAAACTGCCCCAAGTTGTTTTTGCGAGAGGGACAAGGTATAAATGTAACCATAAATAATAATAATAATTATTATTATAAGCTTTTATATAGCGCCAGCGATGTACCTGGCGCTTTACAGAGAAGAAGATAGACATGGTCCCTGCCCGAGAGCTTACAATCTAAAGACGGGGAGGGGAGACAGGGAAGGGAGAACAGAGGGAGAGACAAGGGATGCAACATTCATGAGGATGCAAGAACTCAGGTACATGTTCTTGGCTTTGTTACAATAAATTTGGCGTTTGCAGATAACAGGTGGGGGATAATCCAGGGTGGGGATGATTAGCAGAAGTTAGGAAGGGCGGAGCAGAAGAAGTGGGTTTTGAGGAGGGACTTGAAGGTAGAAAAGAAGGGGGCAAGGCAGACGAGGGCAGGGAGGGAGTTCCAGGCGTGCAGGGCAGTGAGAGAGAAGGGATGAAGGTGGTTGGGGGAGCAGGGGAGGCATGGGAGGATGAGGGAGGGGATGGAGAGGAGAGGCTGCACATGGTCAAAGCGACGGGCTAGATGGATGATCCTGGCAGCAGAGTTTTGAACAGAGATGAGAGAAGAAAGGAGAGAGTGGGGAAGGACAGCGAGGAGGAGGTAACAATAGTCAAGGCGTGAGATGACTAGGGCGTGGATGAGAGTTTTGGCAGAGGAGACAGACAGAAAAGGGCAGATCTTAGCAATGCTGTGGAGGTAGAAACGGCAGGACTTGGCCACGGAGTCAATGTAGAGTTTGAAGGTAAGGTGCGAGTCGAAGATCAAGCCCAAGCTACGGGCTTGGGGGACAGGGAGGATAGAGACCCCGTCAATGGCAGTATCAGAGAGACAGTTGGTGAGACGAGCTTGAACAGAGGGGGAGAGTGAAGGAGTGGAGAGAGAGAGTTGAGTGTCGTCAGCGTATAGGTGGTATTGGAAACCGTGGGAGTCAATGAGTTTGCCTAGGGATTGGGTGTAGATAGAGAAGAGGAGAGGGCCAAGGACAAAGTCTTGGGGAACCCCGACCGAAAGAGGTAGGGAGGAGGAGATAGGAAGAGATACATTGAAGAAGCAGTCAGAAAGGTAGGAGAACCAGTCACGGACAGAGTCCCCGAATCCCAGGGAGTGAAGCAATTCAAGCAGGAGTGAGTGGTCAACAGTATCGAAGGTGAAGGCAGCAGAGAGATCAAGGAGAATAGAGTAAAGGCGGTTGGATTTAGCCACAAGAAAATCGTTGGTGACCTTAGACAGAGCGGTTTCAGTGGCGTGAACCGGGCGGAAGCCAGATTGGAGGGGGTCAAGGGAGGAGTTGGCAGAGAGATCGAGGCAACGGGAGTAGGCAACCCATTCAAGGAGTTTGGAAGCAAAAGGGAGGAGCGAGACAGAACGGTAATTGGAGGGTTCAGAGTGGACTTTTTGAGGATGGGGGAGACAGTGGCGTGTTTAAAGGCAGAGGGGAAGGAGCCGGTAGAGAGGGAGAGGTTGATGATGTGCAAGAAGGAAGGGGCGACGGTGGAAGCAATGGAGGTCAGGAGGCAGGAAGGAATGGGGTCCAGGGGGCAAGTGGAGGGGTAAGTGGAGGGGTTGGAGGAGGAGAGCAGGGAGGAGATTTCCTCAAGGGAGGCGGGCGGGAAGGAGGACCGGAGAGAGGGGGAGGGGGAGATAAAATCATCTGAACTTTCTAGGTTCGTGCTTGTTTCCTTTTCTTCTCCCTCTGTATTCTTTCCTTTGGAATCATATCTGTGATTTTCCTGGTAGTCAGAGAATTTTAACTGTAACAAGGGCTGCAGGCCGCTTTCCCACCCATGGGTTGCCTTAGTACCGCGGGAGCATGCGCTATTCAAATCTAGCGCAGCTCCCATCTCGTGGGAAATGATAAAGTGTAGCTCTCACACTGGCAGGCTGTGCAATGGACATGGTAGGATCTTTGTTTCCCACGAGACAGAAGCTGCGCTAGATTTGAATAGTACAAGCTCCCACGGTGCTGAGGCAGCTCGTGGGAAAGCAGCCTAAACCTCACATAAACTGTTGCCTTAAATAGTTAATAAACTAAACTAAAGAATATTAGATATCAACCTATCACAGTGAAAAAGATACGGTTAAGAGAATCTGTCAGTTATCTAGGAAGAAGAGACACTTAAAACTAGACTAGATTCAGCTAAGTCCAGCACCCCCAGGCTGGGTCAGAGTCCTGTAGAAAGCACCCACTCCCTACTGTAAAGGTCTGCCTGTGGGGGTGACACCACCACCATCCCGCATCAGCAGAGTCCTTCCACACTGCTGCAGTCCTTAAAGCTCCTGCTGAGGCCCCTCACTGGTCCAAGGAGCCTCTGGGTGGCAAGGGAGAGGCCCTGGTGGCAGCCTTACTGGTGGCAATGGGGCCACTGGCAGGAGGAGGCAGTGCAACTTCTGGAAGACTTTTCTGTGGGACCCTTACTGCCAGACAACTGCCGGGGGAGACCCTGCAGGGAACATGCATTTGGGCCCTTCTACCATGCAGCCAGCAGGGGAAGGGCTGCAAGGAAGGGACTGCCCAGGGCAAGCATTGTCTGGACTCATCAGTGGAAAATATATTGTAGGACAGGAGTGGGGACATTTTTCACTCCCACGGGACACTTTGAAAAATGGGCCAGAGAGGAGTTGGGGGTAGGAGTTTTTAAGCAGCGTGCTCAGAATGAGGGAAGGAAGAGGAGTGTCAAGATCATGAATCTATTATTATTATTAGCTTGCACTTTACAAAGTAATTGAGTAGACACGGTCCCTGCCCTAGGGCTTATAATCTGAGAGATGGCGGGGGGGGAGACAAAGGAAGGGGAACAGAGGGAGAGACAAGGAGTAACATTCACGAGGATGCGAGGTCCCAGGTGCACGCGTTTGGCTTGGTTACATTGAGAATGATGGCTGGTTGGTCCATGTCCATGAGTACACAGACCTCAGGTAACAGATTGTACTGGATGGAGGGTATCAGCAGGAGTTAGGTGAGGGGAGAGAGGAGTCGAGGAGGGCAGAGCGGAAGAGGTGGGTCTTGAGGAGGGATTTGAAGGTACGAAGGGAGGGGGCGAGGCAGATGTGGGCAGGGAGGGAGTTCCAGGCATTGGGGGCAGCTAGGGAGAAGGGACGAAGGCGGTTAGGGGAGCAGGGAACTCATGGGAGGGTGAGAGAGGGGACAGAGGAGGAGCGGATTTCACGGACTGGAGTACGGAGGGAAATTAGCGCAGAGAGGTAGAGGGGAGCAAGGTTGTGAAGAGCTTTATAGGTGAAGACTAGGAGCTTGTGCAGGATTCATTCAGGAAGGGGG
>QEPC01010958.1:1222126-1234245 GCA_003113815.1 Sphenodon punctatus
GGCCGCCGGGAGCATATTACACCAGTGCTCCGCTCTCTGCACTGGCTGCTGGTGGTTTTCCGGGCCCAATTCAAGGTGTTGGTTTTAACCTATAAAGCCCTAAATGGTCTGGGCCCTTCCTATCTGCGAGACCGCCTCTATCCCAGTGTCCTAGATCAGCCCCTGCAGTTGTCCAGGGATGCCCTGCTCAAGGTCTCCTGAGTTTCTCGGGTGGCCACACAGGAGAGGGCGTTCTCGGTGGCCGCGCCTATGGAACTCCCTTCCGGTGGGGGTCTGGCTGACCCCGGACGTCCCCTCTTTCCGGAAAAAATGCAAGACCTGGCTCTTCCACCAGGTGTTTGGTGGGGGAGAGGGGTGATGGGGGCGGCTTTGTTTCCTCCTGCTACGATGTGTTTTAATTGTTTTTTATTGCTGTAAGCCGCCCCAAGCTGCCTGTGGCAGGAGGGGCGGGGTAATAAGTTTTTAAAATAAAATAAATAATAAAAATATGCATGTTACTGTTTAACTCCGATAATGAGTAGCATTAGAACTGGTAACACCCTAGCTCTCCTCTCTCTCTCACACACACACACACACACACACACACACACACACTTACTTGTTGCCATTTAACTCACAGCAGAGAACTTGGACACTGAATGGGTCAGACTGAACTGCCCTTTCATCCTAGAGTCTCTATAGGGGGGATAGGGTTTGGAAAATCTTGCATTGCTCTTGGTCATATTGTGCGCCAATGATAAAGAAAGGTCTTCAATCTCTAGGTCTGACAACTTTAACCAACACTCAAATCACACTCTAGGTCTGACAACTTTAACCAACACTCAAATCACATTCTTTGAAGGAACCCTTGGTGTCATAATTTGATACTGAATATGGGAACAAACTACTATACAGCCTAGGAAAGACTGTCAAATACAGATGCTGTACAGAAGATGCAAAGAAAATGAAAAAAATGGAGCGGGAGGGGGAAGACTAGTCAGTTAAGAAATAATTACACACTGGGTCCATTCATTCCTTCCCAATCAAAAGAGGGACTAATACACCCCACTTTCTCTGTTATTGGTTGGAGGAGGGCTGGGAAGTACATACCATTTCCAGTCCCTCCATGGCTTTAAAATTAAGGGGGGGAAATTAAGGTTGAACCAAATGGACTACCCAAGTTACAACTTAGCAAAGCATACAGCTTTTTCAAGTGCTGATATTTAATCATGGTATATTCAATAATAGCGTATTGGAGCATGGTAAAAATGTTACCATTCATGTGGTACTAGTGCTACGTTTAGAATACAATATTTAAAACGGAAGTGACGCACCATTTAAAAGAACAAAAAGCTGATCTTCTCATGAGCTAGCAAGCAGGGACAACCAGAACATGGTATACACCACCACCACAAACTGTCCTGCTTCCTGAACTCTGAAAACCGCTGTTGCTCATTCTCCCCAATACCACAGATTTATGCACCCTTTGTAAAATTTCAGAACAAACTACATACCAAGGCATGTATTAATTCCACCCCTTAGCCCCCAAAGTCCTGCCATTGGTCATGTACTGGCTGCACGCCAAGCGTGAAATGGTACTGGCTGCTACTGGTTGAAAAGGTTTTTGAATGCTTTTTTTTGGTGGGGGGGGGATGTTGCTTCACCAGCACTGCCAATCCAAGTAGCAGTTAAACTGCAAAGACATTTCTGTCACAAGCAAGGCAGTGCACGCCAACTTATCTAAAAATGTTACAGATGTTAGCACCACGGAAGCATGGAATCTTTTTATTGGGGTGGTGAGGGAAACCACTGAATCTTAAGAAACGGGCAGGTGAAGGGATCTGCAAGGCAGTGAAGGTCACCGTGCTGCTCGGATTAGTTAGAAGTAACTCGTAGTTTCTAGGGATGTCTATTACATATTTGGATTAATCTGAACCAATCCAAATTCCATCCATGCAAGTTATGGATTTGCAAAGTTACAGGTGCCCACCCCTGTGGTCCTGGCATATGCTTACCAGCCTCAGAAGGCTTGATTGAAGCTCCGCTGGCCTGCCACTACTGGCGGGAGGGTCCCTTGCTATAGCACGCAGCCACGCTCCCTGCTCTGCAGCACACATGCGCAATATGGCCACAGGGCCATTTTGCGCATGTTCAAAACAGCCACCACCTTTAGCCAAAATGGCAGTGGCCAAAATGACATTGAAACTATTTTGGTTAAGGGCAGCAGTCATTTGTGCATATACAAAATACACACACACACACCGCCCAGTGGAGCATGCGAAAAATTGTTGCCGCACTTAACCAAAATGGCGGTGATGTCATTTTGGCCACCACTTTTGTTCACGGTGATGGTCGTTTTGTTGATGTGCAAAACAGCCCCGACAGCCATAAGTACATGTGCACTGAAAACCAGGGAGCTCAGCAGGGCACTGTGGCAAGGGAGTCTGCCAGGAGCCAAGCCACCCCCTCCCCACCACCACAGCAGTGGCAGGCCAATAAAGCTTCAATCAAGTTCTCCAAGCCTGTTAAGTACATGCCAGGGCCATGGAGGAGTGAGGATGGGGAGAAATAGGGCCCTAGGGCGTGCAGGAGGTCAGACTCGAACCGGTTTCCAGTTGACTTCAATGAAATCTGAATCTGAACTGTAACGGATCTGAAAATTACAGATTTGAATCCACAATGGATCTGAATCCGTAATTCGATGCAAATGCTCATCCTGCATTATTTCCTATCTTTTGAAAGTAACAGTTTCTGTTTGCAAAGAGCATGAGGGGGTCATAATGTTACAAAAAGTTATTGCTGAAGGTTATTTGCCAGGTAAAGGCCAATGGCTCTGGCTTTTGTCTGTGGGTGCTGTCACTTCCTGGGGTACGGAGCCCAGAGAAATTGGGGGGGGGGGTGATGGATACCCTGGCCTTTATTGACATTTACAGGAGGTCTGATAAACAGAGAGAACTGTCAGACCCGTCCCCCGAGGCAGTCTACGTGCTCACATAATAGGGTTCTATGTATGCATGATGGAGTGCATATACTCCAGCTATCGGCCTGTCTCTAACCTTCCATTTTTAGGGAAGGTTATTGAACAGGTAGTGACTCAGCAGCTGCAGGAGCATCTGGACCGCATCAGTTTTCTAGATCCCTCGCAGTCTGGTTTTCATTTGGGCTATGGAACGGAGACTGTGTATGTGGCTTTGGTCTATGACCTCCGCCACGAATTAGATCAGAGTCGTTCTGATTCTATTAGATCGGATTCTGTTGGCTGCCTTGATACCGTCGACCATGAGGTTGATGACGACTCGAAAAAGGGGCAAAAGCTATGAATGATGGAGCAACCATCACAATTAATTCAAAAGAAAGTCTTTATGTATAAAAACATGTATATATGTAAATCCAGTTTGGGACAACCCCAAATATAAGTGTGTACAGCTTCCCACCTGGGCATTACAATAAAATGAATACAAATCTCTCAACTGTGTTCACAATAATAAATAAAATACAATACAATGAAGCTGACCCAAGAAGGTCAATATCATGCAAAATGTTCTTTCAATTGTCCTGCTTTCTCAAAGCATCCCAACTCCACCAGACGCGTTTGGGGGGGGGGGAGCAGCTCACGTGGAGGACCAGGTCAGAGCAGGCAGAACTGTTCTTGAATGGTTCCGCTCGTTCCTGGCTGGGAGAACTCAGCGAGTGTTGCTCGAGGATCATTTTTCATCTCCCCGAGACCTCTCATGTGGAGTCCCGCACGGATCAGTTTTGTCCTTTCTCATGTTCAATGTGTACATGCAGCTGCTGGGCGAAGTCGTGAGGTGCTCTCGAGTTTGGTGTCATAAATATGCTGACAACACACAACTTTATCTCCCTTTTTCATCCGATCCAGACCCAACAGTCTAGGTGCTTACTTGATGTCTGGCGACTGTGGGAGACTCGATGAGGGTAAGCTGACCGAAGCTGAACAAGACAGAGGTGATGCTAGTGGGGCAAGGCAGTGGGTGCAGCATCCCCCACCACTGATGGGGTTTGCTCCCCACTGGTCACCCAGGTTCGGAGTCTGGAAGTACTCCTAGACTTGCAACTTCGCCTGGATGTCCAAATGGGGGCTGTGGCAAGGAGCGCGTTCCACCAATTATATCTGGTGTGGCGGCTTCGGCCATATGTCTCAGACTCTGACCCGGCCACTATCATCCATGCTTTCATCACCTCAAGACTGGACTACTGTAACACACTCTACGTGGTGTTACCCATGGTGACGGTTTGGAGACTGCAGCTGGTGTAGAATACAGTAGCCCATCTCCTTACAGGGACAGGCCACCATGAGCACATTACACTGGTGCTCTGTTCTCTGCACTGGCTCCCTATACTCTTCCGGGCCTGATTCAAGGTGTTGATTGTTACCTATAAAGCCCTATACAGTCTAGACCCCACCTATCTGCAAGACTGTCTCACTCCCTGGGCTCTGGATGAACCCCTGCGGTTGGCCGGGGGCACCCTTCTCAAAGTCCTCCAGGTATCCCAGGGTGCGACTACGGAGTCCCATTTCCCACTCCCCCCCCCAAACCAGTGACCACTCCCCCAAACCAGACCCATATCCCATTCCCCCATCTCCAAGACAGCAACACATCACATGAGCCAGCCCATGTTCCATTCTCCTTTCTCCCAAGCTGCATGCCTTACTCTCCCTCAAGCCATCGATCCCCAAGCCAGACCCTTACCCTGTTCCACCCTCCCCACCAAGATTACAGATGTATTCTCCTTCGCCACCCTCCCCCAAACCAGTACTTCCTTTTAAAATTGGTAGCAGACTTAGCAGCAATTTTTGACGGTGTTTTCCTTTCCTTAGAGGCCTGTCAAGTTGGCAGAGTCTCTCTCTGCTCTTCTGCGCCAAAATAACCCCTACACAGAGACCCATGGTCACTGCGTATTCCACATTAGTAAAGATGGGAGAAATGCAGTGAACACAGGCAAAGATACAAATACAAATACAAGCAAATACTAAAGCCACAAATAATACCAATACAGATACAAATACAAATATTTGGACCTCATGCAAATATCTGGCCCTATTCAAAACACAAATAACGCCCTGCAGGTTTTTTTTGGGGGGGGGGGGGGTATGTGTTAAGTGTGCTTTACATTTCCTCTTCTATTTTGATGTTTTTATTTACTAGCAGTTAGAGCATCTCTCAAGTTTCATGGTATATTGAGCTGGTCAGAGGGGAGGTTAGCCCCAACAACGTGTTTTGATTTAGGTTTACTTTGATCTCTGAGTCTTTGTGGCTCAAGGTAGGCCAAACTGTGCCCAGGAAACCGGATCCTCATGGTGAATGAATGACACTACCAAGCATGGGGCAAGGTCATGGGATCTCCCTGTTAGGTGCTGTGGAGCTTGCTAATACCAGAGTCCTCTGCCATGTCCTACAGGGACACCACCTATGCTGCCAGGAGCATCCCTGCCCTTCCATGTGACCTTCACTGACACTCTGGCTTCCAGGTTGACCAGGCCTGATTTTGCAACCGGCCACATGGCAGGATTTTGCAATACCAGGGGAAGGGATCTACAGCCAGCATGGCTGGAGGGGGTCATCCCCTGATTGGACTAGATACAGCCAGGTAAACCCCAAGGACCATCATGAATGAGGGGTAGTGGGCTTTTAAAAAGAAAGACACACCTCTCAGGGAGAGTCTTCCATCTTGTCTTCTGTTTGCTCTGGACACTGACCTTGTGCTATGGAGCTAAAGGAATGGCTCCTGGCCTGTTTGGACTAAACTGAATCTAAGGACTGAACCCCTTTGCTGCAAGGCAAAGGCGCACCAGAAGCTGTGAGTAACTAAATGTTACATCCGAGGGACCAGTTTAGGCTAGATGCTACTAAAAAGGCCACTGTGCCTAAACTGTTCTGATCAATTTCTTTTACTCAAGGATTCAAAGTACCTCACATAGTTGGTTAACCTGTGATGCTGGGTTTAAAATACCATTAAAGTAATATTCCTTTTTCTTGATCTAAAAGATCTGTGCATGTGTGTGTTAGCAAATATGCCTCTGTACGCTCAGGCGGCAGACATTGGGAACTGTTTTATACTGTCTTGCGAGCCTGGCTGTTTAAAGCAGCAGAAGAGGTCTCATTCTCCCCAGAGGGATGAGACTGGAAATTTAAGTAAATACTCTGGGTGGTGGCAGCGGGAAGAGACCAGATAATAAGTGGGTAACGGGGTGCGGGGAGGCTGGGGTGAACCCCAGTGGGCTCCGTTACGCCACAATGCACATGTACACAGAGGACAGACACACACAGGTTGCACCCTTTTGCTCACTTGCTTCCCCAACCAACTGTAGCAGCTACCACATTCCCTCTTTAAAAAGGTTCCAAAATTTTGACACACAAGCCATTCGGGGGGGTGGGAAAACCAAAAAACTGAAACCAGAAATACAAAAGTTCCCCTCCTTGCAAATCCCTAATAAAAACTTCAACTTGGTTAAGTCTGATTAGTTTCATTCTCAAAGTCAGTGTTTGAGTTTGATAAGTGAGTTTGAACACTGAATCCATTAAAATTCACTTGTCCAATACAACAGCAATTGCTGGATCATAATTGCAAGTTTCTGAAATATCAATAATAAAATTAATATTGAATTCTGAACTGAGCATCAAATGAACAAATTAACAAAATATTGACTAAAGGCCTGAG
Organism: Sphenodon punctatus; assembly: GCA_003113815.1. NCBI lineage: Eukaryota > Metazoa > Chordata > Lepidosauria > Sphenodontia > Sphenodontidae > Sphenodon > Sphenodon punctatus. The sequence goes on from QEPC01010958.1 coordinate 1,228,787, forward strand.
TAAAATTTGACAATCCTCTCATGAACTTCATTTGCAGAATTTGCAAAAGGGATTTGAGAGTTTGGAACTAGATGAATATTCTTATCCCTTCTAATAAACATTTCAGCCACAGTGAAGACTCACTCTGTCCCAAGTCACAGGAGAGGTAAGACAAAAATTGCGTGGCTGCAGGAGTGACCAGGTGTTGCAAGGTGCTGGGGGAGGACATGTGTGGTTGCCCGGGGCTGCTGTAGCAGTTTGCTGGCTGTAGAGGCAGCATGCAATGGTTCTTGGCGTGCCTAGCTGGGGTCATGACAGTTGCTAACTGGGTGGCAGCAAAAGTGACACAGAACCAGATGACAAAAAAGTAGTTCCATAATCCAGATCTGAACCCTCATTTCTCTAGCCTTTATTTCAAAATTTCATCACTGTAGTGCCCAATATTAAAATGGTCTAGAATCATGTGTCACATAACCCTTCTTCTGCAGAGTCCCAGAGACTTGTGCTGCAAGAACGGACGGGCTTGTCACCAGCCGAGAGAATTTTTCCACAAATTCCCATGAGATTAATCTTTGTCCACCCAAACCTACCCACAGGAGCATCTTTCCCCCCTACCCTGCATGGAGACTGGTAAGCCTCAAGGGGCCCTGTGGGGTCATCCAGCATAGGGCTCTATCTGGTACTGTGCCTTCCTATTTGGGATTTCTGATACTTCAGCAGCCTCTAGTGGACAAAAGGAGCAAGTACATTTCCTGCCCCCTGCTCAGCTAAATGTGTAAAATTGAGGTTAAAATCTGAAGGCAGGTGTAATAGGGCAGTCAAATGTGCACATCAGGCAAAACGCTTGACAGCCCTGCATGAAGCAACCCTAAAGGTCTCATCCTTCCAGCTGAGCACATATTGACCCCTGAACTGAGCTCCGCTGCTGTCAATAGAGCCCATATGGAACATTGTGCAGGATCATACTTCAGGAAGGAGGGGCTAAATACATATAGTTTGGTCCCGATCGGATGACTGGAGAAGCAGAACAATCTACAGTGGTTAGGGGATTTTAAACAGGAATGTCTTGAGCCTTTATCACACACTTTGGGATTCACCCCACATTTAGTTTTCAGGTTTCCAGTTGCCTTTCCCCCCATATTTTTATGCTTCCCTTTTATGTATTTTATATATTTTATGTATATTTTAAAATATTTTAATTTTTGTAAGCCGCCTAGGCAGAAGAGGCAGGATATAAATGTTGAGAATAAATAAATAAATATTCCAGGGCAAGCTGCTAGTGTGAACCATGCCTGTCCTGGAATGACTGCCCAGTTGCATGAACTAACCGCAGGGCAGCTTGAGTCCATATTAGCATCTTATCCTGGATCTCTAAGATTTTGGGGCAAGTAGAGTGGCAAATCCACAACCTCCTGTTCCACGAAATGAAAGGAAAGTCCTTAGTGTGGTGTGGAGAGAATTTTAGGCTGGAGGGTGCAATATAAAGGGGAAGTGGGAAAATCATCCCTGAAATGCAGTCTAATGTGGAGGCCTGAGAATATGCATTAGTCTTCTTGAAGGAACTGGCCAAAGTCCATCACTCAAAGCATGGCTGAAAAATGCCCTGTAAACAATCCTGGATTGGTTGAGATGAGATGGGAAAACCGGATCAGCTAATAGGTCTCCATTGCTTCTCTCTCTGATTCTATTATAGACAATTATATTAGCTTTTAAAAGCTCTGCCCCTAGGGAAAGAGAGCACGAAAGAGGTTACGACTGTACTGTTCTCTACCTCTCTAAGTAAGTGGTTTAGCTGTCTAAGGCTGTAATGGCTAGTAATGTAGGTAAATAAAAGGCACCATGCTTGGAGCTGAGCAGAAGGGACAGGATATTTTTCTCCAGTGAAATTTTATTTGAAAATAATTTAATGTCAAGCTGTTTTGCATCCCAAAAATTACAACTTCTGAAATTTCCACTTTCCAAACAAAAACACAGGATATGTGCTTGATGTAAATTAGTTCAATCTGGTAGGAATCTTGAGCTTCCCCCGTGCCCCCCCCCCAAAAAAAATTGCAGTCCCTCCACCCACAAGAGTAGTAGGTTTTGAACAATATGCTACTACGTATTTGCTAGTGTTCTTTGAAAGGGGGATTTCTTTTCTTTTCCTTGAAAAGGAAATACTCTTTCCCTTTTGGGGAAATTATAATTTCACAGCAAACTCGCCTACTCCTTTGCATTGACAGAATTCACAGTTTGAGCCTGATTCTAGAAATGCTTTGGACGCATTATTATTTTTGAATGAAAAATATTTCACCTGATCAAAAAAAAAAAAGTGTTTTTTTTAATTGACGGTTTTAAAAATAAATGAATAAATAAATAAATCCCACTTTCCCTTTTTCATTTTGGCCCTAAAAATGGAGAGGAAAAAGAGCAAGGAGTGGAAGAGCTGAAAAGCAAAAATTGCAGTTCTGTTGAACAACCAAACTATATTTTGAGGGCAGTAAACAATTTTGCTAAATATCCCATGGGACTATTTATGGGGAAAGACTTTATATGCAGGAGTCTAAGAAAATCCCATTAAAGTGACTAATCACCAATGTTTCTTTTAACAGGCTTGTTCCATGAGCTCTTTGAGGTTCTGCTTTAGGAAACAGCTTCTAGCTTTGGAAACAGGGCATGTCCCTTCTACTGCATTTTTCCGTTTCTCCCTTAACAAGTTTATTCTTTAATACCAAGTACTCATTTAAGCCAATGCTTGTTGCACTTATGCATACAGCTTGGATTATGCTACAAAAATAACTTCATCAAAGAGAGAATCAAATGTCTAGGGGGTAAATAGCATTGATTGGAGTGAGGTTTCTCTCACATACATGCACACCTCCAAAAGGAAAAACCTGAAGCAGTTTCAAAGGGTGAAAACTCTAGTTTCTTCAGCTGAGCTTCCCGCGTAGCATTCCACGAGAAGGCAGCAAAAATTGGCAAATGCCACAATCTACAGAATTAACCATACATTCTGCTCCAAAACCTGCAGATTCCTCAAGATCTGCTGAAGACGATCAGTTGGTTCCATAAGCAACAAGTTTGGGGTTTCTTAGCCCCCCCCCCCCCCCCCCCCCCTCCCCTTTTTGTCTCCCCTATATTATTTCAGCTTTTAGAGTACAATGGAGTCACATTTCTATGCATTTTCCTAGAACCCTTTGAAATGGAAGCTGAATTTCACAGTTCACATGACTCCTACAGCTGAGGCTTTAAGATAATGCTGCTTGTAAGGCTTTCAGAAAAATCATGACTGGCAACACACTGCATGTTTGCAAAGGGCATAAATCAATACCCAGCTTGCAGGGAGACTGGGCAGCTCCATTCAGTCCTGTGTACAAATTGCTTTGAGATCCTCTTGGCAAGCGGAGCAATGTTGGTGCAGAGACTGCTAGCTTCCAGCAAGCCTGCACTGACATACATCTGCTCACTTTGAAACAAGAAGCAGCGAAGATTTCCATCTAGCAGGAACGTAAAAAAAAAAAAAGGGGGGGGGACATGCCCGCGTCCCCCATCCACATTTGGGGTGCAGGAGGGTACAGTCTCCTTTTAAATCCCAGCCTCCCATGACTACTGCACTTTTACATAATGGGTCTGGGAGTGGGACTCCCCCCCCCCCCCATTTTAGCCTCCTCCCTCAGGTGTCCTCACCCCCATTTTGGACAGTTGCTCCCTCATGGCCATCCAGTGCAGCATATCCTCAGACATTCAGCGATTTGGGATCAGACACAGCACGCATGTTGCAGGAACTTTGCTTTGCGCTGGAGCTCTGTAACTGTGTCAGGGCATTAGGCGTTCTGATTTAATGCATATGGGCTCTTTTATTCAACTAACAAGTTTATTCCTCTGTCAGGTACAGGCTCATATCAAAGAGTTCTGCCGAGATGGATGTGAAGGGAATTTATTGCTATAACAGGTTTATTCTTACAACAGCTGTTCATTTATGCAGGCTCCCATCTATTTGGTATCTTTGTGCATAAATGGTCTACGGCAGTGCCTCATCTCTCTTGCTTAGTACAGCATAAGCTTGTAGTGCCCCCTTGTGGTCAGCTGCTGTACCTGAAGTCCTGAACATTAATCATAGCAGCAGGAGTGTAAAATTCAATTTTACCTCTCCATTCATTCTGAGATGAGTTGAAGGCCGGCCTTGTACATATAAACCACACTTTACTTCATCATAGCTCTGGTAACAAATGGTGTGTCTTCTTTGGGGAGTTTAACCATCAAAAAACACTGCGCCATTTAATTCCACTCGTGCCTAGGGTCAGAGCAGAAGCTCTTGGCATCAGCAAATGCCTCAGCCCTCAACTGCGCAGTAAACTATGTTTTAGAGATTGTTCCTCAATATGAAATGATCAGTCCATTTATCTGCTAAAGCAGCCTGTCTCTTTGTTCAGCCTCCCAATATTTTTTCCGCTGACCTGATCTGGACAATAAACCAGAGTCGTCTTAAGATATTCACTGTTCAATTTGTTACTTGAGTGCCTCTGAGCCTGGCTGTCTCTGGCATCAGCATCCCAGGCGCCAATTTTCACTTTAGCCTGGAGTGCCTGAATTTAACTTCACGGATTTAAGGGGGCTGGAGTCAGCAGGGCTGCTTCAGGTAAAGGGGGCCACACCAGAGAGGTGGGACTGAATTTGGGAAAACAAACTGGCCCTTTAATTACAGGAGACACCATACAGTGGCCATGTTCATTAAATTTACCACAGGGCTGGTTCTACTCTTTCCAGTTCGATGCATCATATTTCAAGTGTGTACATGAAATGGTGCAGCCAAAGATTCTAATAGTGGCACCCAGTGAACAAAGTCAGATAAAAAGGCAATTCATACCACATCATGTGCTCTAGATTTATACTGCAGAGAGGCCAGTGTGTCTCTCCTCAGAATAAATCTAGAACACTTCAAACGGAGGGAAATTCCCACAGCATCTCAAAAACAAAAATAATCTCTGTTTATTAGATATATCTAAAGGACTGTAGTACAATATATAAGGACGTGTAGGCCCACCCACGCCCACCCCCCGTCTGAAGGCAGTGTGGGTGGGCGCACACCCCCGTGACCCATGCACAACCCACTCATGCCCCCAAACGGAGTATCAGGGAGATATCTGGGATACTCCGTGCGGCAGCAGGAGTGGGCAGCACATGGGTAGGTATGTATTAATTAATTATTATTATTATTAGACATTTATAAAGCACCAGTCGTATGACCTGGTGCTGTACAGAACATAGAATTAGACGCGGTCCCACAACCTCCTCCTTGCTGGCCTCCCTCGCTCCCACCTGTCCCCCCTTGTCGCAATCCAAAACTCCGCTGCCAAGGTCCTTCACTCTGCCCGTCGCTTCGACCATGTGCAGCCTCTCCTCCTCTCCTTTCACTGGCTCCCCCTTCCTGAACGTATCCTGTTTAAACTCCTGGTTTTCACGTTCAAATCGCTCCACAACCAAGCTCCCCCTTACCTCTC
>QEPC01010958.1:1235336-1286328 GCA_003113815.1 Sphenodon punctatus
CGGGGCGAGCAGAGGGGGGGGCAAGAGAGTCAAGGGTCGAGGAGAGAGAAGTGTTGAGAGCAGAGATGGCAGAGTCAGGGGAGGAGGAGGCGAAAACGGGGGGAGAAGGGGGGAAAGAGAGGAGGCAAACTCCGAGGGGGTAAGGGCCTGCATATTGCGAAAGGGGCACAGAGGGGGAGGAGGAGGGGGGAGTCGGTGGGAAAAGCTGAAGGAGGCGAGGAAGTGATCAGAATTAGGGCAGGAGTCAAAGGAGAGGTCAGTAAGAGAACAGTTTCGAGTGAAGATGAGGTCGAGGGAGCGGCTGTCAGTATGAGTGGGGGAGTCGGTCCAGAGTCAGAGATCAAAGGAGGAGGTCAGCATACACCCATCCTGGCCCATGTAAATTCCTCCCACCACCACCACCGCAGGTGCGTGTGCACTCTACATGGTGCCCCAGCCATGCCTGTTTAAAAACAGCACAGGATATCACAATGCTTCAAGAACAATGCCACCCACCTCTGCCCGGTCCCGCAACCGAATCATCGTTGATCATGAGTGGTTGGTATCAAATGCAGCCGAGAGATCTAATTGAATCAACAGGGTCGAGCAACCCTGGTCTAACTCTCAGGAGAGGTTATAAACCAAGGTCACAAGCACAATCTCCATGCCATAACCCAGATGAAAGTCAAACTGCGAGGGGTTCAGGAAACTGATCAAGTCCAGATGCTCCTGAAGTTGCCGAGTCACCACCCGTTCAATAACCTTCCCTAAAAAGGGAAGGTTAGAGACCGGCCGATAGCTGACCAGAGCATCAATGTCCAATTATGGCTTTTGGTGCAGGGGCTGCACCACTGCCTCCTTAAGACAGTCCGGCACCCTGCCCTCCCTGAGGGAGGTGTTGACTATCCCAGCCAGCAATGGCCTTAACGCCTCCCCACTAGCTTTAACCAGCAAGGACGGGCATGGATCTAATTCACAATAAGCGGCTCAAACAGTCCCTGGCTGCCGCTCCTACTGCTGCTGTTGCTCCCTGTGATTGCTCCCCACGGTGTTTCTTTCTTTGCCTTGAGGGGGCTAAGAGCCAGGAGGGCTCGCCTTTCGTCACCCCCTGGAGCCAAGGACATTCACCCACCAGTACAGTCGTAAGGGATTTCCGAGGGCCCCAGCTGAGACTTATCACCCCTCCCTGTGGTTTGAGGAAGCGGGGGCGGGGTCAGGGATCCCTCCCCCACCCTTCTGGCCCAGGGGAACTGCTGAAAAGCAGTGCGCCTCCTGACAGTGCCACAGACCGTGCACTGCTGCTGAAGGGCCCTTAGGCGTGGCCTTTAGCAGGACTGGGAAGTTGGGTAGGCGGTATTGTTATTGGGGGGAGATGGGGTGGTTTAGGGGTGTTTAGTAAATGCGTTGCTCTCCCTATGGGAAGGGCCAGCCCCCTCGGTGTGAGGGAGGGTACGACCCCTTTGAGAGGGAGGGATATCCTCCTGTAAGAAGGGAGGATGGGGGAAATTATGGTCCTTCCGGGTGGCGAGTTAGATCTGTGAGATGGGACAGATGTTTAACATCTGTCCAGCTCAACGGACCCCAGTCAGGTGGTAAGGTGATCGTTAATCAGAGGGCCCCTGGCCTTGGTTTGATGCTGATAAAAGCAAGGTGGTTGCCAGTAAGTCAACTACAGTCCGTGAGGTGATCCTGGATCAGGCGGCCAACATTTTGTGTGCATTATAGAGACCTGACTGGACACCACGTCGGGGCCTATATGGGCTGACCTTGTTCGAGCTAGATACTCTGTCCAGCATGAGCTGCAGCTGGAGGGACCAGGGGGGGAGGGGTAGCCATTCTTTTTAAGGAGACATGGTCTGTGAGGAGATTTCCTGTGCAACCTATCATGGGAACCGAGGGCCTCCACCTGCTGTTGGATTTGGTCGGAGACAGAGTGGGGTTGCTGCTGAGATACCGTGCACCTACCTGTACAGCAGCTTCCCTGCCCGCTCTGACAAAACTGGTGTCGGAGGTGGTCTTGTGGTCCACCAGAACAGTGTTCCTGGAGGATTTCAATATCCATGCCGACACTGGTCTTGGAGGGGCAGAGCATGAGTTCATGGCCGCCATGGCAACCATGGGCCTGTCTCCGAGTTGTGGGTCCCACACATATTGGAGGACATACCCTGAACATGATATTCTGCACCAAACTTGAGGCAGGGGATCCATTGGTGGGCGAGGTGTCAATAATGCCCTTGTCATGGATGAATCATTATCTCCTCCAAGCCAGTATCCTGGCACACATCAGTCCCCAGGAGGGTGCAGAGTCAGTTCAGTTGGTTCGCCCCCAGAGGCTTATGGAACCAGAGAGGTTCCGGAATGCTCTGGGGGATATTCCCTCTGATCTCGAGGGTCGTTCACTCAACGACCTCATGACCTTTTGGAATTCTGTGTTGATGTAGGCCATCGACCATATGGCTCCCAGGCATCCACTCCCAAATCGCCAACAATGCAGGTCCCCGTGGTATACAGAGGAGCTGTGACAGATGAAGCGAGAAGGGCGGCATTTAGAGAGATGGTGGCTTCATTCTCGTACTGAAGTTGACCAGTTGTGACACAGAGTCTGGTTACGTAGCTATGCCATTGTGGTGCGGACAGCAAAGATTTTCTTGCTGCCCTCATCGCATCCGCCAAGTCCCATCCGGCTGAACTTTTCCGGGTGGTGAGGGGGCTGGTCAGTCCGGCCTCCCTCCGCCTGGATCCAGAGTTATCTAATGCTCACTGTGACTTTTTTGTCGCACAAATTCATCATGGTTTCAACGCAGCACTTTTAAAAGTGGGTGAACCAGAAGCAGTTCAAGCCCCATCTTGTCCTGTTTTATGGAATGAATTTCAAGACGTGTCGCCCTCTGATGCAGGGGATGTTCTTGGGACTGTTCAAGCCATTTATTGTGAATTAGAGCTATGCCTGTCTTCTTTAAAAAAAAAAAAACAACAACCACTAAGCAGCAAGAGATGCTCCACATGTTACAAATGCTTGGCTGTCAGTTGTGGGCCAAACTTGGGAATGGGAAACCAGGACAATTTACCAAACCATGAAGACACCACAAAGTCTGTAACTAACTATTCATCCCCAGGTGTAGTCCTAATGTTGGGGCTTGCCAAATTCCGGCTTGTCCAGTGCACTGTTAGGCTTCTAGTCAACTTTCAGCTTGCTTCAGAATACACCGGAGGAAGGGATTCCAGTACCACCTGAAACACCTGCCTTGCCAAGAGTTATTGCTTACTTAAGGTTTGGAATTCTTCCAGCAGGCCCTGTACCTAATGGAAATTTCACTCAGAAATGACCAAGAATGAAGTAAAGTACGTTCAGATATATTTCAGCTTTCCTAATCTATGGCTCTCTCCTCTTAGTCTATACATCTTTTCTTTGTGCAACACCCCCCATTACCTTAGAGTTAAAGTGAAGAAATGTGGCAGAGGAGCAAATTAAGCAACATAAGCAAAAGGAGTTTTCAAATTACAAATTTCAGGAGGTAAAGCAGGAGCTATGGAGGAGAAGGCTCACACACAGGAGGCGCCACATGCTGAAGCAGAAGCTACCAAGTGACCACTCCCTCTCATTTTAACTTTCACTTATAACATACTCTGCTCTATTTTGGTAACTGGGGGACAAAGAATTCTGAGCTCAATTCATCCCTCACACAGAATGGTTTTCCCAGCCTGTCTAATCAATTAGGGTCAGAAGCACCATTTTTCAGCAACTTGGGTAAACCTATTGAGATGCCAAGGTATTCCACTGCCCTGAACTCAGATCATAACAGAAACTTTTGCAGCTGGTCTTCAGAGTGAACATAAGTGACAATCAAGATTCTTTACAGAGGCAGTATCATGCTCAGGGTGCCCCTAAAGCACAGCAAATTTAAAACAAATTAAAAAGTATTTTTTCACAACACACACAATTAACTTGTGGAATGTGTTGCCAGAGGATGTGGTCAAGGCCAGTAATATACCTTGGTTTTAAAAAAGGATTGGATAATTTCTTGGAGGATAGGTGCTTTAACGGCTATTAGCCAACTAGGTTGGGGGATATAACCTCTGAATGTCAGGAGCTAGAAGTGAACAACAGGGAATGGACTGCTCCATTATGACCTGTTGGGTGCTTCTCCCAAGCAACCAAGATTGGCCACTGTCAGAGACAAGATGCTGGGCTCGATGGACTGTTGGTCAGATCCAGTATAGCACTTCTTAGGTTCTTAAATCTCTGACGACCAGAAACTGGAGTGAATGACAAGAGATGGATTCTTTTAATCTTCCACTGGAGCATACAGTACAGATCACTTTCAGAAATAGGACACTGAGCTAGAGGGACCATTTGTTTGACTCATTATGCAGTCCTTATGGTCTTATGCAGTGGTGATCCTGCCACTGGCCTAGTTAGGATATTGTCTTAACTCGTAAAAAATAATTACAAGAAAATCAAACGTTTTCCATTTTTTACTCTTAAGCTAGAAGTCTCTCTTCCACATGAAGTCCACATAAGGTCATCTGCAGAGAGCTCCAAAGCACAAACAAAACTCCCTGAACAACCTTGTACTCATAGCAGAGCACTAAGGAATACTCTTGGAAAGGCCTTTAAGTTAACAAGTGTAAATGGAACCAATGAGAGTTTGAGCCCTACCTTAAATGCTGACGAACAGTCACTCTTGGTGGCTGAATCTCAGTGGCAGCATGTGCGGTGTGAGAAAGGCCATTAGCCATTATTTAGGATGCAAAATTAACCGAAGACACCTACCAAGTTGTGCAAAGTGCATACCGTGATTAGCACTTCCCCGGCCTGATTAGCCATGCAACTGAAAGAGCCTGGTGGCGGCTGACAATAATCCCCTACCTGAATCCAGAACTGCCCAAGTGGTGGGACCTCTGCTAACCTCAATGAGAACTGGGGAGGGGGACCCAGTTCTCCATGAAGTCAGCAAAGGATTTTACTAGGACAGTGCTGGATACAGGCAGGGGAAGTGGATGTCAGTTACAAGCACCCCAACACAACAAAGGGAACAGCTGCACAGAATAAAGGGAGTGGTAACAGGAAGTGGGGACATTACGTGTGCCAGAACTAAAAGCAGGGGGAAGTACAATGCAATATCATGAAGTTTGCATGAAGAATAGTAATGTCAATGTGCAATAGTTACCTCCTACAGTTAGTTTAAAAAGCTTTTGTTTAATGTTCCACTGCCAAGGACATCCACCTTGCTCATCACTTTGACCATGTTCAGCCCCTCCTCTCCACCAGCTCCCTCCACATGAACACACTCAGCACAAGCTGTCTTTACCCTGAAGGCTCTTTGTGGCTTTGCTTCCCCCTCTCTCTCTGCACTTGTTTCTCAGCATATTCCGGCCAACTAGAAGTTTTACTTCTCCTCTACCATCAACCTCATCTGCTCGCAAATCCTTTGCTCCTCAATATGTATTTGCCCCTTCTCCCTTGCTGCCACCCATGCCTGAAACTCTATCCCTTAATACAACTGTTATGCTCCTTCCCTTCCAATTCCTCCCGAAAACCTACCTCTTCTGTCAGGCTTTCCACAGCTCGACATTCCCATAGACTTGTCACGCAACCTCTTTCATTCTTCACTCAGAGTCTTCCTCTTCACTGTAACTAATAGGGATGGGCGAACGCAGTTCGGAGTTTGGACCAAACTCGGTCTGTTCGGTTGACAGAACTGAACTTCCGAACCGAACTCAAATTTCAAACCGAACCGAATTTCCGAACTCCGTTCTGTTCGCCCATCCCTAGTGGCAACACACAACAAAAAACCTGGATTTGAATGGCCGAACTTGGTTAGGAAGTTCAGAATTCGACCGAACTCAGTCTGTTCGGTCAACCGAACTGAACTCGAATTTCAAACCAAACTGAACCAAATTTCGGAACTCAAATTTCAAACTGAACCGAACCGAATTTCCAAACTCCGATCTGTTTGCCCATCCCTAGTAACTAAGCTTAGCACATGCAACTTCTCGCTTCATGACTATTGCTTTTTCTCCCCATGTTCCCCTCTCCCTTGTCTTTCTTAGATTGAAAGCTCCTTGGGGGTAGGGACCTGTCTCTAACTACTGACTGTACATCACCGAGTACACTGTTGGCACTATATAAACATAATAATAATGAGACTTGTGTGACTACACCCTTAGAAAGGAGGCTTTTAAATGCTGTGATTTGCGTCTGACAATTAGTGATAAGTCCTCTTCAAAATGTAACCAGCTCCCATAGTATACCAGCATGGGGTATGTCACCTTTTTAAAAAAAAAAAACCAGAGTTCAACTGGTCTTCTTTCCTTCACATCCAAACCACAGGTTCCAAAAGGATTCCAAATGGAATTCTACCCACTGGAATTCCAAACTTCCTTGTCCAGGTAAAATAATACTTCTCCACATGAAACCTCTTCATTTGGGTCAATTCAGGCTGACTTTCAGTTTAGCTGCAGCAGGGCTGACCTTAGAATTTTTGTGAGGCCCAGGGCAAAAATAAAACGTGGGGCCCCCTACCCCAACCTCCATAACTCCTCCATTTAGCAACTGTCAGTCCGGTGTTTGCTTACAAAAAGAAAACAGCGCTTTAAGTTTTCACTCACATGCGCACGCACACAAAAGCTTTTCCATGCACACACGCCCTCTATCTCCCCCCTTTCAAACACACACATGCACACCCCCTCCGGTGGGGTGGAGGGGAGATTCAAGAATTTTAATTTACTAGATTGACTGATCCCAAGGCTACCAGAACTGGCCTCCCTGCAGGGTTCCCTCCAACTGTGGGGTCTGGGCCATGGCCCCTACTAGCCCTGCTTAAGGTCAGTCCTGTATTCAAGTGAACTAGGAAAAGGCATAATATCAACCAAAACAAACCACTCAAACAGAAACAAGGGTGTCAGGGGAGGGATTTGCCCCAGTTAACTGTTAAACTTTTACAAACAGATGTAAATTTTAATGGTACAACTTTTTTTGTTTAGAAAACCCCCTTAAGTTAAAAAACGAACAAGGAACACCCATGTTTGCCTAAGTGAATATCTCCCCATTCGCAGAGGTCTTTGAAACCAATCCAGGATTTGGCAGTATGTACTTCTGACACCAATGTAACCATAGAAGTACAAAAACAGATGTACTTGCATCAAGGGAACCTCCTTCTGGACCCCTCCCAGGTGTAGGTGCAGCTGTATAAGTGAGAAAGCATTTACAGAAATATGGCTTATTTTGATAACCAATATCCATTATGTTACCAAGGCTGCATATGAAAACCTTGAAATCAGTTTCCTTTTTGTGTGCCCATAAGCCCTTTTCCAACCAGTAATTCTATCCCTCCCACAAAGGGTTAAATGATCAATAAGTGCAATTTCCAAGAAACAGAAAACATTTCTAGTAAGGCAAGTTCCTCCCATCCCTGTTCTCCAGCTCTGAGCATCTGTAATTTAACTCTGAAATACATCCCTGGGTTCTCTTCCCTGGTGAGCAATGAAAGCGTTCAGACCAATTGGATAGCCAGCAGTAGCTGTCAGCGTGGCTATTTTATACTGCTCGAGCCTGTATTTACATTTCAGACCTGCTGCCATGATCAGTCCTTTGTAGAACATTCACCCTAATCTATGTCCACTTCATAACGTCAGAAGCCCACACCTCCTGGCTCAGGGTCTGACTCCCTGGCTAACGGCCCTCCTATAAAACACCAAATAGCTTCCAGGCTGCATGAGATGGAAATGCTGACACAACATTTCTAATTTTTGTTGTTTTGTTTTTTAGTGAGCTACTCCTGATACAGTTTCTCTAGCCATTTTTTATCGTCAGTAAGCTTTCCCCAAGCTGTTCTAAGACGCCTACTCCCTTAAGCTAATTACTTACTTACCCTACAGTAGCATCTAGGAGCTCCAGCCAAGATCAAGGACCCTACTGCACTTAGGAACTGTGGAAGCAGTTAGAGATAGGCTTTGTTTCACAGATGGGGAACTGAGGCACAGATGACACGACTGGCCTAAAGTCAAACAAGGAATTGTAGCGGAGCCAGGAACTATACACCCATCTCCCAAATCCTAATCAGACCATATGATTAATTATTATTATTATTATAATAAGCATTTATATAGCGCCAGCGATGTACCTGGCGCATTACAAAGAATAAGACAGACATGGTCCCTGCCCGAGAGATTACAATCTAAAGACAGTGGGAGGGGAGACAGGGAAGGGGGAACAGAGGAAGAGACACAGGATGCAACATTCATGAGGATGCGAGAGCTCCTTCTTTCCCATGTTCTCAGCATTTCAGATAAAAATGGCACTCCTGCTCAAGATAACTTTAAATCCCAATTTCCTTTTAGGAACCAGTTTGGTACAGAGAGGAATTTGCTTATCTCAGATTGTTCTGTTAGGCTCTATCTTTTGGCCACTTGGTCTTCATTGGAAAGAATCATTCTCCCTGCCTTGGAAAAGCTTAGAAAAGCTGGGAATCCTTTATTAATAATAATAATAATAATAATAATAAATTTTATACAACCACTCTCCCCCACCATGGCACTCGGAGCACTTTATAAAGAACCATTTAACACAACTTTTAATACTCACAACTCCTCAATTTATTTTTCTTGATCTTATAAGTATTGTTTGTTTTGTATTGCAACAATGCTTTAACTTCCACCTCTTTCAATGACGATACGGTCACTGAGATGGTTTGAAGATATGGTACATAGCAGCAGAAATGGAAAAGTGAACACACATCTTCCACCACCACAACAAGATGATCTTTTAATGCAATCTAGGATCCTCTTTAAATCACCTGGACTACAACCAGAAGTAACTCTTATCTAACAAGGACATTGTTATTGTTCATTTGCCACTAATTGTAAGTCTTGGCTCCAAAGTTGTATACAGTTTTTCACCATTGTACTTTTATATTCACTTCCGAAAAATGCAAAGAACATTTTCAAAATGCTTTAACTTTTCAGTGCTCAGCTAATTTTGGTAGCAGTCGAGCATTACGGCCATCTATAGGTTTTTAGATGGCCTCACCTGTGAGAAACAAGTATGATGAGCTTTGTTTCAGCTCCCCATGTACAAGACGTTCACATTCCAGAAGTGTTGGCACTAAGTGACCTTCCCCTGGAAGTCTGTCAGGGTCTAAGCCTGAGCATTATCTAGAGGCAGCGTAAAACTTTTCTTTTTGGCAAAGCAGGCAGGGATAGGGGTTGGGATGGGCGAGTTTTACACACGAAGGTGGGATTTTTTAAAAAGGGATTTTTATTGTATTTTGCATTTTTAATGATGTAAACTGCCTTGAGCCTTTGGGGGAGGGGGGGGGAGGTAGAAATTTAAATAAATAAATGTTAGCAGCCTTTGCAGACAAGCCATACGAGCAACGATGCACAGAGACAGAACTCTCCTCTCGGTCTCTACATATAGTCATTCTAGAAAGGGGATGAGGGACAATGTTGGTCAAGGGCAATAATGAAATCCTATGCTGCCTCAACTGTCCCTGTAACTAAAAGAAGTCTCCTGCACTTTATTATAAACTTAAGGCAACATAATATATACAACAATATATACGACGCTGCTGTTCCCGCCCGGAAGTCATGAGGTCATGACTTCCAGGAGGGTGAAAGTGGCAGCACCAGCAGCATGTGAAAAATACATGACAAAAACATGTAAATAAAGGACAACAGACAAACCCTTTAAAAAAAAACAGGACTGCCCTCTATAAAACAGGACAAATGGCCACCCTAGCTCTTGGTGCTATGAAGACTTCGGACGGTGGCTTTCAGGCTTGGGTACTTTGTCCACCCTTGGTATAGGCTGTGAGCGACTCATAGGGCATTTAGCCAAAAACCTCTGCAAGGTAACTGAAAGGGCTGGAATGAAATTGATTTTTACATGTCCTATTCAAAAAGTACCTCTTGTTTGGCTTTGGGTTACACTTAGCAGCAGTAGGCAGTTAAAGCTGGAGAACTTATTACTTACCCCTGAAATCATCATCCACATAGACTGTGCCCCAAACAGTGAATGTGAAAAGGAGTGACTAGAAGCTGGAAGGGCATGGATAACTGGCTTTAAACCACTGAACTTCAACCTGAACCCTTGTGAGCTGCCAGAACGTGCAGTTTAATGGCCATTTTGTCACAGGAAGTTGGGTCTGCTTGTGTGATAATGCAGCCCAACATTTAAATTGCAACCAGGGCCCCCCAAATCATGAAATTTATAAAAAGATATTGTGGGCTTCCCCCCCCCCCCCCCCCCCCCCCCGACATTCAGAACATGCAGGCATCATTTTCTCCTCAACTATCAGGGTTAACAATGTCCCCTTCCCTGCCCCCACAATGAAAGCTGAGGTTCTTGCATTTTTGGCTGTTGAGGCTTTAAGCAGCACACCAGATATCACCAAGAGACTCGCACAGTATCATTTTTAGGTTTTTAGAGGTCTGGGGCCAATGGATTTTTGAGGCCTTCCACTCCCAGCTTAAATATTTTTATTCTGTAACAAGCCCTAATGAAAAATTAAAACCTAAAACTCCCAGGGAACCCCAAGCCAGCAGTGATGGGTGATGATTACTAGGAGACTAGACTGCCCCCCACCCTTCTAGAAGCTAGCCAACTTAAGACAAGGGATTTTTTCACTTCCTAGCTATGAGAGGCACAGGACAAGTCCCCCCTTTGTCCTTTACCTAAAAACAGTCCTACTTTCAGTGAAGTACAATATGTTGAATAACAACAACAGAGAATTAATAACTGTGCTAGAGGACAGCCTGCAGTTGCAGTCGCCTGCAGTAGATGGCAATCCTGTGTCAGCACTTTGTTCATTAGACTTGGCAGAACTGCATAGCTGTAGAAATAGAACATCTCAAAAGACAATAGAGGGAGCCAATGGAACTGCTCCTGTTGTAGCTAAATTCTACCTCCTGTTAAATTATCTACTCTGGAATGAATGGGTTTTCCATTCTAATTTCTTTGTTCCCAAACCGATCACAACAAACATTAAGAACTCTGGGTTCCCTTGATTATGGTGGTCTGTTCTAATTCTAGCACTACATAAAATACAAAGCAAAGTGGCCAATAAAGATTCTGGCTTCATATGCCCATCTCACTTATACAGCATTTGAAACTGATACCACACACCATGCCTAAGTTCCAGTGTAGCCTCTGGCTTTCACTGGTTGAAACTCCTGCCTTCCACCACAACTTTATTCTACTAAGTAAACAGTGACTACTAATACAGGAAAGGCATGAGGGGTCAACTATTCATGTCAGGATCAGACATATGACATCTCAGCTCCTATTCAGACACCAGATATTGTGAGCTGATTCTAAGATACTCAAATATTGCTGGATTGTGAACATGGTACACTTGAAAACCTAAAGGAAAATCCTCAAAGAACTCACCAGTGAAAGCCTCAAATGCTTTGAAGATCAAACTGTTAATCAGTAAATGTAAGACTGAAATGGATTTACACAAGAGCTTAGTTTGCATCCAGTCACTGAATGCAAGCTAAGCTCTTGTGCAAATCTGGCTTCTGCCAGACAGGGTGTGCTTGGCCGTCTCTAGAAGTTCTGGCACAGTTCCCAGATCTTATTGCAAATCTGTGACTTATCGCAACTATCACAGTCCCAATCCTGTTTACTAACCCTTCCAGCACCCCCACCCCACCCTTCCCCTTTGGGAACTTCACATTAACATAATTCTGAACATTTTTAAAAATCCAACTATATTAGTGGAGTTGGGGGTTTAAAAACTGGCCGACTGAGCTAACAAGAAAAGTTTTTCAAGCTGTAGTGATTTGCTGCCACCTACTGTTAGCTTCCTGAAACTCATACATGGTTGTTTAAAATAACTAAAAACTACAAGTGAAACAATACAAAATTTTATATTGAAGAATATTTTTCATCTATTCACACAGCCATCTGAATAAATACTTGCAACCAAAACGTAATTTGGTTTTTCAGATATTTCAGTTTGGTTATTTTGGTTTAGATATTTGGTTACTTTGACAGGATATATTTCAGCTCCACAAATACACATTGTGTGGCAGCTTATCCAGCAGTGATTTCTATATCAAAGACACTACATTTTCAAATACATTTTTATTTTCCTAATGACCCAACAATTCCTTTTAAAGATAAAAAAAATGTAAGCTGGCTCCTTGCCTTCTCATCCATTGTCACCAAGCTTTGCTTTGTCAAAAACCAGTGCAATACCTGTACTACAATATCATCAGATTATGTCGTTAAATACTGGACTTGCCTTGGAAGTGCTCCTTAGATATGCTTATTATGTTGGAGGAAAAAAGAAGAAAGAGCCAAAGTTTTGCTGATTCCGACATGAATAAAATGATGAGCAAACTTTAAATCACTAATAAAGCAAACTAACCTTGATAATCACCTGTAGCCAGTGAGTTGGAAGATGATGCTTTTCTTTTTGAAAACAAAGCAAAAAAATAAAATAATAGTCACTTCTCAGAGGATGAATTTTGAAATCAAATGAGACAGTAGCCCACCTTAGCCCAGGAGGCACATGACCTATTAGTTAGGTTGCTTCCATACGTTCGCCCATGTCCACCTTGGGGTGGACAGCCAGCTGCTACAGTGTGCGTGAACCGGAGACAGTTGACAACATGGCCCGGACACCCAGCCTAACAGTTTTTTATTTTTATTTTATTTATTTAAAATTTATATCCTGCCCCTCCTGCCCACAGTTCCTCTCCTATCCATTAGGCTCCACCCAGCACTGCTGCAAGGCGAGGTCTGAGGATCAGGCCTGGAGGATCACTCACCCCAGTCATCCAACAGCTGGTCAGGGGAATGGGAGAAACACACTCGATCAGCTGTTTGGTGCGCACACCTGGGCCCCCTCATCAGCTGTTTGGCGGCAGCTCTTCCTGGGGGCCTGATCCTGCTGAGCAACAGGGGTCTGGGCATCCTGTCCCATATGGACAGCTCTTCAGCTGATGCATGGTGTGTAGGGACCTGCAACAGCAGCCCCCATGATCGGAGTGGTGGCTGCAGTGGCTTTTCCCAGGTACGCCCAGAAAGCCAGCTTGCTCCTGTCTCGTTTGTTTTCATCCAGAGTTGAATCATTTGTCAGTCAGTGGAGATAAAATACATCTCTTTTGTGTTAATTTATTTATTTCAAAATTTATATCCCACCACAGGCGGTCCAAAGTGGCTAACAAAAATACATATACTAAAAACACTTCAATTCAATTTAAAAAAAAAACACAATTCAACAATAAAATAAGACAACCATAAAAAAACCCCATACCACCCTCCCTAACTTCCCACCCTACCCTTTTCCCTCGCCAAATGCCTGACGGAACAGCCAGGTTTGCAGTTCCTGCAGAAGGACGGGAGGTCTGGGGACAACCATGCCCACACCGGGAGGGAATTTCAAAGGCACGGCGCGGCCACCGAGAATGCCCTATTCTGCGTGGCTCACCGGAGAACTCGGGGGACGTTGAACGAGGTGCCCCCAGATGACCGCAGGGGCCGATTAAAGCCCGGGGGGTGAGACGGTCTTGCAAATAAGCAGGGCCCAGACCGCGTAAGGTTTTATAGGTTAAAACCAACACCTTGAATCGGGCCCGGAAGACTATTGGCAGCCAGTGCAGAGATCGGAGCACTGGTGTAATGTGCTCCCGGCAGCCAAGCCCCACCAGGAGCTGGGCCGCCACATTCTGCACCAGCTGCAGCTTCCGAGCCGTCACCATAGGTAGCCCCACGTAGAGCACGTTGCAGTAGTCTAACCTAGAGGTAATAAAAGCATGGATGATCATGGCCAAGTCCGGAACCAAAACCAGCGACCAAAGCCACCACACCAGATGTAACTGGGAGAAGGCACTCCTCATCACAGCCTCCACCTGGAGATCCAGGCAGAGCTGCGCATCGAGGAGCACCCCCAGATTCCGCACCTGGGACGTCAGCGGAGGGCAGACTCCATCAATTGATGGAGCCATCACCTCCAACGACCTACCCACTAACATCACCTCCATCTTGTCAGGATTCAGTCGCAGTCGGTTAGCCCTCATCCAGTCCCCCACAGCTGCCAGACACCAAGTAAGCACCGAGACAGCTGGGCCTGGGTCAGTTGAAAATGAGAGGTAGAGTTGGGTGTCATCAGCATATTGATGACACCTCACCCCAAACTCTCTGATCACCTTGTTGAGCGGCTGCATGTACACGTTGAACAGGAGAGGGGACAGAACTGAACCCTGCGGGACCCCACACAGGAGGTCTCGGTAAGATGAAAAAGAATCACTGAGTACCACCCGCTGAGCTCTTCCGGTCAGGAATGAGCAGAACCATTCAAGAATGATCCCACCCACCCTCGCACTGTCCCGCAGGCATGTCACCAACATCTCGTGGTCAACGTTATCAAATGCTGCCGACAGATCTAATAGGACCAATAGGGTTGATTGACTCTGGTCCTTTTCTTGGCGAAGGTCATCCACCAAGGCCACAAGTGCTGTCTCAGTGCCATAACCAGTCTGCCATAAGCCAGACTGTGAAGGATCAAGATGAGGGGGCATTTGTTTTAGGAGTGGGGCAAACACCCCAGGAACCAGACTTTGGGTCAATTCGAGATATTTTTGGTAGCCTTTTTCATTTTAAGAGACAGAGTCCCTCAGGGATGTTATCCTTCTGCATTATGGGCACCCAACCCCAAAACAGTATACGCTCCCTCATTAGCACAGTGATTACCATGGTATGGTCTGTATGGCCAGGGTAAATGGTCTGCAGCCACTTCATGAAGCCTAACAGAGCTACAGCAAAAGCAAGCTGTGGACCTTGATGGCAGTACTTGGGTGAGGGAAGGTAGAAGAAAAGCACATAACATTACAGTCACTCCCCCTAGGGCTTAATTGAGGGGGTAGGCTTGCCGGGACACCTGGCATTTAAATTCAAAGGGAGAAGAGTGGAGCCCCAGGAAATGTTCCCAACATGGGAAAGACCAGACAAAGGCCAATATTGGCCAATTCCATGTTGGAAATGGGGGGAGGGGGAGAGGATGGTTTATTTGGTTTTCAATAAATATTTTCCTGCCTCACCCCTTGTGCTGGCCATCATATAGATTAAATCATATTTTATATTCAGCTGCAGGGATGCAGGGTGGTTGGGTTGTTAGCTGCTGGACACCAGGATTCAGTTCCATGCTCGGACAAGTTCTGGGGCAGGGAGCATGGCGTGGGAGGTAGGTTTGGACTCGGGCAATTCTTCCCCCCCCCCCCTAAACAAATTAAGCACTGGCCATTCTCCCTCCTCCCTTGAGAAAGCTGTGCAGCTGTGACCAGCTCACCATAACCATGGGCCGGTGCTGTATCTGACAATTGCACTGGTAATACAGGAGAAACTGAAATCTGGCAAATAGTCCACTGATAAAAAAATGTTTGGCTAGCACAGCATGGACACTAGAGCGTGTTTCTTTCCAGGTACTTTAGGAATGGTAGCTTTTCCTAATAAGTATGAGGCAATTGCGTACCATGAGTCTCAATTAGCAGATAGGCAACCCAGGAAAGATTTGATATTAACAAAGCAAGCTCTCACAAGCATAGCCAGGGGCCTAGCATCCATTGAGTGAACCTGGCATAAAGCCGGGGGCCTCTAGGTCCCAGGGGCCGTTGCCTGGCCCCACCATGGGGGCAGCCCCGTGGGCTTGGGTGGAGGAGACCTGGGTGCAGGGCACCCCCACATCATGGGAGAGTCCCCATCCCTCACCTGCCTTTGCCTGCTAGTAGCTTTGCAGCAGCAGGGACACCAGATCGGACTGGGAGATAAAGCTGTTTGTAAACAAACTCCTCCCCATGTGAGTGATCAGAAGGTTGTTGCCTTGTAAAGAAGCTTCTTTGAGATGGGTCGTAACATTCTCATGCAGGGCTGAAAGGGTGGATGTTGTGAGAATGTTAGGAGACATCTCAAAGAACCTCTTTTAAAAGGCAGCAACCTTCTGTTCTTCTTCGAGTGGCTCGTCACAGGCCCTTTTTACACGGTGGGGGGTCCGTGGGCATGCTAGTGCACAGGCAGGGTGTGCACATGGCCACACGTGCATCCCCACTCATCCACACCAATGGAGCAACCACCGTTTTCCCCGGTTGCTCCGTGTGTGGGGACGAGTGGGGTGGTGGTGAGTGGGGATGCATGTTAGACGGGCGCATGCACCCCTACTCACCGCAGGCATCGCATTGCTCACACGGGGCTCCCCCACCCATGAACACGTAGAAATCTGCGTATTCATGGGTGTGAGGCCCGTGTAAAAAGGGCCACATTCTCACAACTGTCTTACTTATACTATCTTAGGTAGGAATTTAGGATGTAAAGCAATATCTAATCTATCTTGGAAAATCTGCAAATATGGTTCTGAGATTATTATGGCTGCTATTTCACTAACTCTTGTTAATGAAGTTATTGCTAACAGGAATACGGTCTTTAAACCTCCACCCCATAACTAGTTCATTTGTGCCCCCCATATAATCAATTCATGCTGCCCCGGGGGTGCAAATGAACTGGTTATGGGTGGCGGGCAGAAATGGTTATGGGTGGAGGGCAGCATGAATTGATTATGGGGGCACAACTGAACTGGTTTATATATCTATATATATCTTTGCATGGTATAATGCGCTTAATAGGCTGGCTGCATTTTGGGTGTTTTGGGTGTTTGATAGCAGCACCCCCAGGCCCGACGAGCCGGGCGGTACCCCTAGGCCCGCCAGTGGGACACAAAGAGGGGGGCCCATCTTGACTTCTTGGCCAGGGGTCCATTCCACCCTAGCTATGCCCCTGAACGTAGCACTCAACTGAGAGTGTGACTTTATACTTTTGTAAGAGACAGGCGTTTCCTTGCTTTAGGAATGGATGTACCAGTCTGCAACTTCAAACTAGATTGATCAATACTTTTATTACAAAATAAAAAGAATGAACAATGAGGATCTTTTAAATAACAGTATTTCTCAGCTGATTCATGTTCTGTTCCAGAGCTTGCAAGGAAACTCTGTCAGGAACAATGCATAACAACAATTTAGCTTCATACTCTCTTGATTCAGGTGCAATAAGTACCTTCCTTCCCTGTGCATAACTAGTGAGTCATCATGGTCATTTGGTGGGAAAGAACAAATTACACACCCTTCAATGACATCCCGCCCTCTGATTCGCTTTCTTTTCCCATGCTTCTCTTCCCACTCCCACTCTCTTCAACGAACTTAGGCAAGGCTGACTTAACTTTCTTCCAAAGTTTTAGAAACAAGTTCTCTCTCTTGCAAAGGGTCAGGCTGAAGTAACTTAAAGCAACTCTTTATCTGCACCTCAGAGTCTCCTCTAGGTTTATGATCCTTAAGAGGAAGTTTGCACTTCCTGTTCGCTGGCCCTCCTGACCCTCTATCTGCCAAGAGCTAAGGCCATCTTGTTGTAATTAATTTTTTGCAAAACAAAAAAACATCAAAAGGTGAAAACAAACGAGACAGAGGTAAGCTGGCTTCCTGGGCTACCCCAGGCAGGGGCACTGCAGCTGTTGCTCAGGTTGGCGGGAAGGGCTGTTCACACAAGCAGTCCCCCCACCCCCACCCCACCCAGTAATCTGGGCATGGGGGCTGTCATCACAGATCCATGCCTCCATGCCATAGGTTAGTTGAGGAGCCATCCATACAGGACAGGATGCCCAGGCCCCTGCTGCCCAGCAGGATCAGGACCCCAGGAAAAGCTACTACTGAACAGCTGATGGGAGGCCTGGAGGCACACCCTCACCAGAGCCAGCCACTCTCCCAGAGGCGGACATGGCAAACATCTCGCAACAACCTAACTAACAAGCAGGTGACTCCTGGGCTAACATGGGCTACTATTTCATTTGTTTTTACCCACAGTCTTTGAAAATAGCTATTTTCATATTAAATTGCTTGAAATGAAACAAAATATACCTGAAATCCTGAAGGTTAATTGTTTTCTACAAAACCAAAACCTAATAATTATAGAGCTGCAGGAGCAATTTAGTATGAAAATCCTGTTAAGGCAAATTGTACACTGTTAAAATCACTAAATGCTCTATCATTGGAGATGATTTATCCTATATCTGTGAAATTTTGCACGGAAGAGCAACTGGGTGAGGGGTAGAGCTGGCCAAATTTGACAGACTGGTTGAAAAATGAGTTTTAAAATTGGAGGCAGAACTGTTTTGGGGGGGTTTGCCCCTGGTTTTCTTGATACAGAAAAGTATGTTTAATGTTATTCATCAGGAGAAGTTGACCAGTAACCCCCATGAAGGTTAGGGGCGGTTTGCTGGGGGGGGGGGGATTTTAAAAGTCCAAAAATGTCCCCCCCCAAAATGCCAATAAACCCCACTCCACCCCCAAATCCAGAAAATACCAAGAATTTCCAAACAATGTCAGAGGTGGCAGATGTTACTGGAAAAGACTGGAAGTTTACAAAATCATCCAGAAATGCATGGAGCACACAGGAAATAGATTAGATAGATCATAGTTGGTGTGGTGTTCAGTAACTGTGGTGAAAGGCATTGGGGGAGATGATGGTGGATCATGGGGGTACCAAGTTCATGGCTGTGGGGGGGAGGGATGACAGAGAGGCCGGAGGGAGCGTTCCTCAAAAGTGTTGGACTATTTCATTCAGTGCCCTGAAATGGTACCCAAGGAGGCAAACTCTAGCTGCTGCAACACAGTGTACAGGGCAGCTGACCACAGTACCCCAGCATTGCTGTACCATTTAGTTCATGTTCATGAAGTTGAGGTAGAAGCTAGAAACCAGGGTGTGTGGAGGACAATGTGCAATCCTAAGTGCATGGCGCTTTTGGCAAGCTGGCCCCAGGAGCAGAGGGGCAAATGGCCGTCAGGGTGCAGTGGTAGCTGAAGGGATGAAGTCCATCCATCTCCACCTGCTCAGGCAGAGCAGACAGCTCCCAATCCTCCACAGTGTGATGCGGAAGCAGCACCAACCATGCTGACTGCTCTGATGAACGTGAAGGAGGGAATTCGGGCTGTGAGGCAACAGTTGATGGGCTGCAGAAGGAATACGATTGGCTTGTCACAGAGTGGCGTGACTGGTCTCAAAAAGTAAGGCACCTGCAAAGCTATTATTTCCTCCTACAGGGGCAGAAGCCAGTATGGGAGGCATACATAAGCTTCCCTAACGGAGCATGGGTGGTGTTCACCACCGCAACAGAGGCTTCTAGGGTGCAGGGCATGCCTGGCCTGGGTTATAGGTTAAGATAGTTAAGTAAGATATACATTAAGATAAGTAATCTTAATTAAAAAGCAGTAGGTTTATAAATGAAGATAGGTGAATGTGTTATAGGTTAAGATGGGTTATATTACATAAATAGTTTAATTACATTTTTGATAAGTTGCATTACTAAAACAAACAATTAAAAAAATATTTTAAAAAAATAATAATCTCCCTTTATAGACCGATACCTTACCGTGGTTGTAAGAGTTTATGGCCTTCTTAAAGTATTCACAGGAATTTGATAGACCAAAGCAGAGTCAGTCTAATTTTATGAGGTTGGTACTATTATATAAAAGCCATTTTGCTGTATTTCCTTTAAAAAACAACACAGGGAAATTATAATATAAAAAAAATATTTGTTTAACAGAGGAGTTAAGGCTCTTACAAATTCAATTCTGCTTCAAAAAGCATGGACAATTTAAGTTAAGGCTTTACTGCTGCCCCGCCCGATACACAACGCTTGCCTCACTACATGGCTGCTCCCCGTCTTCTCTCCATCTACACATCCTGCCTTGATCAACTTTGTTTCCACTAGGGCTGAAACGAGAAGCAATTTTTTTCTCACCAAAATATTGTGGGAATCGAGAACTGTCACCAAGATCTCGGTACAATCTCAAAAAAAGTTCTCCTTAAAATACTGCTCACTGTTTATTGCAGTTTACCATATACCAATTTACCATGTACTGCATTCATCCCAGTGCAAAATGCCACTTTGCACATGCAAATTACCGGGATGAATGCAGTACATGGTAAACGATCAACTGCGGTAAATGGTAAAATTGTTATTTTGAGAAATTTCTCAACCAAGAAAGGTCAAGATTTGGCATTTTTCTCTATTATCGTTTCTCATTTAAGAAGAGTTAAGAACCATGATTCTCAGTGATAACCAAGAAAAACTCGAGATTGAGTTTCAGCCCTAGTTTCCACCATATACAGCCCTCCAGGACAGAGCTGTCCTATTCTTCCCAACCTAAATGAAAGCATATAGGAAAAGAAGGGGGTCAGGAGGCAGCTTATTGGTACAGAGAGGAATTTACTGTCCCCACCTTCAGTGTTGTCCCCAGCTGAGCTGAAGTGGGTGAAACCAAGCGGGAACATCTGTTCCCAGCACCTCCAGGTCTGGGGGGTTGCCATGGCGATTAGCAATGGCTGACTGCAATAGTCAGCCACAGTTGCCTGTCATGGCAGAGCGATGCCGGGAGCATGCTGACGTGGCCGGGCAGCTACACATCACTCTCAGCCTCCCTCCCTGGTCAGGGGAGCCGCGGGAAAGTTTTTTCCAGCAGTCAGAGCTGGCCTGGCTGGGGGAAGCCCTCCACCTCCCCTGGGTTGGACAGACGCCCAGGAGGACGTCTGTTAACCCCCCATGCTAACTCATCATAGTCACCATTAGCCCTCCAAAAAGGACTTCCATAGCTAGTTTTTACTATACCTGCCAACAGTCTCAAGCAAAACTACACCTAAATTTTGCATAAAGTAACAATCTAGTATACTGGTGGTGTCTCCCTGCGACCCAGGGGATGGCTATGAAAAGCAGTAGAGTTGGCAGGTTTGAATTTCTATTTCAATTAGCTTCAGGTTTCTGCCAGTGAGGCTAGCTTTGTGCAGAGATAAGTTTAATTTTTGTAAGACACCATCATACAAAGTTTAAGCAAAACGTAACCTATTTATTTTTAATGTCAGCTTCTGCCATTAGAACCTTGATAGAGCATCAAAGCTGGAGAACTGGTTTGAAATACCGAGAGACCTTTATTAACATTTCACAACACCTTCAAAGTGTGCCAGCTTTTACGGAAGCCGAGCACTAAAATTTCTGCTAAGGTCACTTTCTCCATCTTTCATGGAACTGATTTCTAGGTAATAGATCTGTCTCAGTGCTTTAAATAATTTTTATCCAAACCACTATTTGCCAAGCCTACAAAGGCTTAAGGGCCCAAGTAATTACTCCCTATGCCTAGTTTTGAACTATCCAAATTTAAAGACCTATACAAATTTTATTTTTCAGAAGGTGGGGTGGGTATGATAATCAGTGGTTTCCCTTATAAGCTGTCAAGTTGAATACCGAAGACACACAAAAATCACTACTTATGCTTTCAGAGCTTTTTTCAAAAGAATGGGGGCTAGCAACAATAGATTTGTTCAAAACAACATCGCTGCTGGATCTAGGGCTCAAGAAAGCACCAAACATGGGAAGATTTGCAGTGAAATACAACTGGACAGTGCACCTTTGAATATGCAATTCTTGGGCTGGTCAAGTGCAGCTTTTGGCCAGGGCTGGTCCTGGGACCTGTGCCGTCTTAATGGCCCTGTGTCTTACTTCATTGCACTCAAGTCTCAGCAGTTGAATTGCAGCTGCTCCTCAGAATCTCAGCAGCCAGGAGTACAGAGCACCAACTCCATCAGCCAATCATGAAGCAGGAGAGATTTGTATACACACACATGCATGTGTGTCTTGTGGCTCTTAGTAAAATGAAGATCTTGGGGTTGGGAACTATAACTACTCCTGATTTAGACTTCAATTTTAAAAATGGATTTTATCTGGTTTGACGAAGTGGTACCTGGAGTGTTACCAGGACATTCTATAAAACTAACTGCTGAAGGAGACTGAAGCGTCTCAACAAGATTTAGTATGTAAAATCCTCCACCATTAGTAAATGAGAGCCGCTCCATTGACTTTAATGGATAGAGGTTAGTAAGTTTCCCAGACTGAAATGGGTTACTTATTGTAAAGTACGTTCCAAAACCCTGTTCTTATAACTGTGCATGAGTCAATCACTGTAATTGGCACTAGAGTCCCAAACTATTTTGCAACAGGAAGAAACAACAAAGTAGTCAGCACTTCATTTGTGGAGCACAGAGTTCAAGTGTAAATGGATTTCCAGAAGCACAGTGCAGGCCCTGATCCTATCAGTATTTATACCCCTAAACTCCATTATGCACTGCAGGCTTCAAAAGTCATTACAATACACAGCTGTAATAATGTTCAGCGTACAAAAATGGCATGAACACACCCTGTAAGCAGTGATGATTTTTACTAGCTAGTTGTATGGGCTAGAAAGGATAAGCTCAAGAAATTTAAAGCGAAAAAATCCCTCCAAGTTGTATCTCAATATTTATTAAGCGTCAACCATTTTCTGGACACTTTACAGTACACAAAGACAGTCTCTGCCCCGAAGAGCTTACACTCTTAAAGAGATACACACAAAATATGGGGTGTGATAGGAAATCCAATGGTGGGGAGGACACAGTTTGTTGAGCTGCTGGTGCTGTACATTGAAGCTAACATATCTTTTTGTGCTAGCAATCAGTACATTCACACTACGTAAGACCACACTTTCACATGATGGGACAACTTCTCAGCAGGCTTGTGGGAGGTAGAATGTGAAGGAAGTTCTCAAAAACGACTTGTAATGCAGGCCTGTGACAAGGAAGACGTTTATTCTATGTAGAAAGTTTCACTATTATTTACACACTTTTAAAAAATGGAAATAAAACAAAAGTTAACACATCTGTGCCCAAAGAGGCATATCCACCAAAACCAATGTTCTTACAAAAATAAAACTTTCACAACACGTTTCTAAAATAAATATTATCCAAACGGTAGGAAAAAAATACACGTGTACCCAGGTGACTGTGCTGAAACGCAAGAGAGTAGGGTAGCCACAGGGCCCCAGTTTAACCAGTTCCTGCTACAGAGCACCCTTCCTCCTTGATAGAACAGGGAAGGGTAAGAGTCCCAAACACAGCTGCAAAGAGCAGATTGCTTTGATTAAAAATATATAGGGTTTCGTTCCTGGTCAAGAGGAGCGTGGGGTATTTTAACCTTTGTTAACTCTGGCTAAAAGCAGCATTACCATGAGAATTCTCCTAATGAAATCTGATGGGATTTCTAAGTAGTAAAAGGACAGCCCTAATATTTCTTATTCAGAAACAAAAGACATGTCCCATCTACACAACTTCATAAATCTTTATTGACAATAGAATGTGTGTGCATTTATATTGCACAACTAATCAAAACTTTACCCCTACCCATAAGCCTGAGCTATGGGAAGCCCAGAGTAACTTCACTGCTGAGTAGCGCTTCTCATGTGTACAGAAACCGCTGGTCCCATTTTAAACACAGTGTTATCTCCAAGATGTCTGGTGCATGGTAAGGAATAAAAGGGAAGCTCTACAGAAGAATTCTACTGCTTCAGAGCAAATATTACACCAGGTAGGCACAGTTTCAAGGTTTCCATGGCAACCCATTGGGTTTCAAGGATCTGCTCATCACCCTGAACCTACCCACTCTTAGCAGGCAGACTGAGGATGGCCAGCAGCATTCACAGTGCTCTAGAGGATCCTGTGCCCTGTTGCCCACTCTCAGGGCACTGTACCACTCCAGGGATTCAGTCTCATTAGTGAAGTTTTGAGTCCTCCTTAAGTCTTGTGTGTCCCCCCCCGCCCCCTTTATATTTTCTTCATTTGTCTGCCTATTTAAGAGGAGCAACATGCCCTGGTTAACAGGAGTGGCAAATTAGGCCAAGGAATAAATGTCCACAATGCAAGCGCTACTTAATTTTACAATGTATTGGTCATGCATAAACCCCTACAGGATCCTGGCAGGCATTTAAACATCTAGTTGATGTAGGGTCAGGTTGCGAATGAACTGACTTCTGAATGGACTGTAGCCAGCTTCAAATCAGTGGCAGGTTCTGCATCAGATGTCCCCAAGCTCAATAGCCAGGTTAAGTCAGTGGTCATCGACTTTAACTCTCTTCGCTTTCAGGGAAAGATGCTGCAAGAAAAACACAGTTCTCAGTACATGTGCCACAGTTTTATACAAATCAAATGCATGCATTGAACTTTTGATTCCCGCTAAAATCAGTCTCCACTCTAACTTCTTAGGTAGAATTAAGAGTAAATCCTGCTTTAAAAATCTTGCATCGAGTAAATCTTAATTCATTTGGAAATAATCCAGAAACTTAAAAAGCCAAATCTTCCCCAAGGTGTTCAGCTGGTCCTAAAGTATTTGCAAATACATACAACAACATGTAAAGAAGTTGGAATAGGAAGCATTTTTTAGTGGGCGCAAATACATATGCAAATTGGTGTTTAAGCCCCTAGCCAATTTATTTTGATTTGTATCCTGTTCTTTCCCAAAGGCTCAGGACGGCTCACAATACAAAAATATAAAAACCAGTTAAAACCAAAAAAGTTCCATTAAAACAATTCCCAACCCCACTCTTCAAACCCTATCTCCACCTGCCAAAAGTAGTCACTAGAACAAAATCTCTAGATGTGAGCAGAAAAATTGATGCATTTACTAACACTGGAGTTCCATTGGCCCTTTGATAATTTGACTTTTAAACTTCAATACGAAGGGAGATAGTGTGTAATTAACAGCGAACCTAGAACAAAAACAAGCAGCACTATGCAGCAAGTACCCAAACTGATAACATCTGGTTTCTATGAATAGGGCCATATCTCCATTCAGGTGCACCATCTTGCTACAAAATTTTAAGTCACTATTAACTTTGGGACTTTCTGCCTCTCCCCCAAATTTGGCTGAGACTGACCTGTGAGGAGATCAAAACTTATTAAGGGGACACACAGGGCAATCACATAAGTTTTCTTTCCATAGAAAAACAGACTGAAAAGGATATTGTCCCTCATCCAAAGAATATTCGAAACCCCCCAAGTGAAGTATATCATCAAATAGAATATAACAGAAGAAAGTTTTAGAGCGTAGTAAGTCTCTTGATTATTTGTGATCTAGTGGATGCAAGAATGAAGGTGTTGATGCTTTTGACCCCATTGGGGCTGCACAGAATTCTCTCCAGAAAGCATCATGTTGTTATCTCTTACAATAATTATGAGAACTCTTAAATTCCATGTGAACATGAAAAACTGAACTTCTTGAAAATTAAAGCTGGTGGAAACAAAAACGCAACCCCACTAACTCCTAAAGGCTGAAAATCCAGGAGTCAAAATTAACCCAAATTTAGTCTTTTGTAATAAAATAAAATTAAAAACAATTATTGCAATTTTGGGGGCTTAACATGCTTTTTGAGCATTTGGGGTTGGCAAGACTTAATTTGCAGTATGTTTTGATCTGTGCAGTTCAAGATAGAGTAATATTTTCACATGTAGTTTTACATCAGCCTGATTATTAGCTTCTTAACTGTATTCAAGCAGTACATGTTTTTATAGGATACAGGATTTTATATCCATGCACATGTTTTTATAGGATATAGGGAATACAGCTAAGAGAGTCTGGCACTCTATAGCCAAGCAAGAAAGAAAGAGCAGTTATGAGACACAGACTGTGCCATCTATAATATATTAACAGCCTGTCATTTCTGTGTTTTAAAAGTACCAGCGATTTTTCAGCAAGCCACGCATTAGCAGAGTTTTACAACGTCTTTTTAAAAACTTGTCACCCTTTTGGATGCATGGGGAATTTCTTTATTCTTTGCGATGAGAGGAGATTAACTAAACATGCACAGCACCTAACATATCAATAATATATGCATCCAACAACTCTTTCACACAGGAGCTCTGCTGAATTCCTAGCTCAGC
The DNA here is from genome assembly GCA_003113815.1 of Sphenodon punctatus. Classification (NCBI taxonomy): domain Eukaryota; kingdom Metazoa; phylum Chordata; class Lepidosauria; order Sphenodontia; family Sphenodontidae; genus Sphenodon; species Sphenodon punctatus. The sequence goes on from QEPC01010958.1 coordinate 1,261,102, forward strand.
CTCTTGCCTTTGTGTGGGATCAAAATGACTGAAAGGCAAATTGCTCATGCAACTGCACTGTCATGGGAACAGTACCAGGTGTGTTTGTTGTACGAGTGCTCCCTACATTATTTACACTTTTATTAGAATGCCACTGTGTTGCCAGCAAGTTCCCAGTTTCACTGAGAACATGATTAACAGAAGGAAGCTTGACGAGACAACCTCGCTCCCCCTTACCTCTCTGCGCTTATCGCCCTCCATACTCCAGCCCGTGCACTTCGCTCCTCCTCTGTCCCTTCTCTCACTCTTCCACGCCTTCGTCCCTTCTCACTTGCTGCCCCCCATGCCTGGAACTCTCTCCCTGTCCACATCCGCCTTGCCCCCTCCCTTCATACCTTCAAATCTCTCCTTAAAACTCACCTCTTTCACTCTGCTCTGTCTGGCTCCTGTCTCTTATACACATCTAGATGTGTATAAGAGACAGCTGTTTACCCTTATCCTTGCCACATGGACCTGCCTGCTGTCATTCTCATCATAACCAAGCCAAGTACGTGCACTTGAGACCTCGCATCTTCATGAATGTTAGACCTGTCTCTTATACACATCTAGATGTGTATAAGAGACAGATATAAATGTTTGTTAATAATAATAATGATAACAACAACTTGGGAGCACACTCTGCCACCACATTACTTTACAGATCTTTCTCTCCCTTCTCCCTAAGGTCCAGAGTCCTATCTGTTCACTGTCGCTCACACACTGCTTGTGCCAGAGCCTTCTCCTATGCTGGTCTCTTATACACATCTAGATGTGTATAAGAGACAGCTCACACACTGCTTGTGCCAGAGCCTTCTCCTATGCTGCACCTGAGTGTACGGACCAGCCTCCCAGTAGTTTTGCATCTCAAAGCCTACACCCCTCTCTCTTCCTTGGTACTTGATTTCACTGTATGACATCACATAGGAGGGTTTTGAGATAAAAAGACACTAAATAAAAATTATGTTCATTTAGTACAAACTGCTGCAGGCACCATGGCCAAACTTGAAACTGTTGCTCTTATAGTTTACAAGACCAGCAAATTCAGCCAATTCACCTAAAGCCCTTTGGCCAAATATTGACCAAGCAGAAAAACAAATTCCCCTTCGACAATCCAGTCTCTCTTAACTTTCTATCCCCCTCTAAAAACTTAAGAGGGAAATAATCTTGAGGATATGCTGCAAAGGTTAACATATTTGGTCTCTTTTAGCCCATATAGATAAACAATTCTTAGTCTGCTTGTCCACGTTACCTGGAGTAGTGATTCTCCCCGCAGCAAATCTCCCTGCTGGGAATCTTACGTTTAACTCTGCATGTGGGTGCGGGGTTAAAAGTGTCATCAGCTGGGTCCTCTGGCTTTTTTTCTTACGGATGACAGGGCTCAAAATCCAGCCCTCTCATCTGTAAGGGAAAAAAAGCTGCAAGACCTGGCTGCTGATGCTTTTGACCCCACGGCACAGTTAAACATAAGATTCCCAGCCGGGAGATTTGCCGTGGGGAGAATCATAATGTGGGCAAGTCTTTGTTGAGAAGTGCCAGTTAGCAGTTCACCTTTTATTGGGGGGTGGGAGGGGGGAAGCTCTCCCAGGCCGCATAGTATAAAGTATCTGGATTTCCCCCAGTTAATTAATTTTTTTAATTAATGGAAAAATCCTTTGATGAGCCACTGAACATCATGTCATTTGAAAACACTATTTAAATACAAGCAAACAAACCACACATTTTTTTACATAGTAAACTCACTCAATCCCAGGGCTTGGGCCCAAGGGGCAATGAGATTCTACAGAGGGTGTTTAATTAACACTATATACATCACATTCGTAAATATCTTAGTCATAAGGATGCTCGATTCCAAAGCCAGATTTGATAAGAGTGGAATGTTGGCTCATTTCCTTTTCACCCCACGGTTGAGGCACGCATGTTAAATGGCAGTAAAATCCCCAGGACATTCCTTGCAGCCACACTCAAGTTACGAGCATTACAAAACACAAAGCAGAAAACATTAATCTGAGAAGCACATTTATGGCATAATAGGGTTAAATTACCCAAATTAAACATTTTCTCAATCTTTGTGAAGTCACAGACATATGTCAGTGCTATTTATTTATCATTTATTTATTTAATAATAATAACTTTTATTGTACTGGCCATTGGCCATGACAAAACCAAGTATAAATTGTATACAAAACATAAAATTACATTGACCAAAAACATTCCATGGAATAAAATAACATTAACACCTCAGGCCTCTTTGGCCATTACCATACAGTGAAGTACAAAGAATAAGCGGCTCGATACCCAACGACCAGGTGTCAGCCCAAAGGCCCTCACGTGTTATCTCGCCACTTCCCTTGCTCTAGTTTTTTGCATGAGATAAGCAAAAAAGGCTACCATCTCAGTAAGTTGATGGTTCCTATCTGATAGAAGATATATTATCTTCTGCGTTATAGTTAAATTGGGCGGCACTACTATCCTCACCCACATCATCCTCCGCAGGTACATAAACCTGGGACACATAAGGAGGTAATGAGCAATATCCTCAACCTCAAGCAAACAGTAAGGGCACAATCTATCAGCATAGGGGGAACCAAGGTACCTCCCCTCCACCACAGCTGAAGGCATGATCTGTATACGTAAGGCAAGAAAAGCTCGCTCATTTATTTATTTATAGAAATACTTATATTCCGCCCCTTGCTGTCTAATGGCAGCCCAGGGTAGTGTACAACATCGTAAAAACACAATACAAAAAATACATTATGATTTAAAACTCAATTAAGACCATACATATTAAAGGTTCGAGAAAATAAATAACCCCTTCCCACAAAGAGAAAAAAAACAACCCAACCACTACCCATCCCCCTCACCAAATGCCTGGAAAAACAGGCCAGGTTTTGCATTGTCTACGGAAGGAGGGGAGATCCAGAAAGAGGCGAATCCCTACTCAGAGAGAATTCCATAGTCGCAGCACAGCCACCAAGAACACCCTCTCAAACGTCGCCCTCTCAAACATCGGCGCCAAGAGGGCGCCCCTGGTCGACCACAGGGGTCAATCCAGGACACAAGGGATAAGGCGGTTCTGCAGGTATGTGGGGTCCAGGCCGTATAGGACTTTAAGGTATAACCAACATCTTGAATTGGGCATCCAGTGCAGAGACCGGAGCACCGATATTATGTGCTCCCAGTGGCCCATCCCCACAAGGAGGCAAGCTTCCACATTTTGCACCAGCTGCAATCTCTGGGTCTTCACCAAGGGTAGCCTGACGTAGAGTGCGTTGCAGTAATCCAGTCTCAAGGTAATCAGTTTATGGATGACAGTGGCAAGATCGGAGCCCAAGATGTATAGCTGGAGACATCGGACCAGATATAATTTACCAAATGTACTCCTTGCCACAGTTGCCACCTGGGCATCCAGGCAGAGCTGCCAATCGAGGACTCTTTCAAGACTCCAAACCTGAGGGGCCAGGGAGGGACACACCCCATCAATAATGGGGGCCTCCACTACCTCATCCTTACCCACCAGTATCACCTCCATCTTGTCGGGATTCAGCTTCAGATGGCTTGTCCTCATCCAGTCCCCCACTGCAGTCAGACACCAGGCAAACACTGAGACTGCTGGGCCTAGGTCGGATAAAACTGAGAAGTACAGCTGTGTGTCCATCAGCATACTGATGATACCAAACTTCAAATCCGCTCACAATCTCGCCCAAAGGCTGCATGTACATGTTGAACAGGAGAGGGGACAGAATGGATCCCTGCGGGACAGGACTCCACACGCGAGATTCCAGGGGGACGATGTACAATCTCCCAGTACCTGACACTGAGTTCTTCCGGCCAGGAACGAGTGGAACCATTCAAGAACAGTCCCGACCACCCTGGCACAGTCCCACAGGTGGGTCACCAACATCTCATGGTCAACCGTGTCAAATGCTGCTGAAAGATCTAACAAAATCAGAAGAGCGGACTGGCCTCAGTTCAACTCCCAACGCAGATCGTTGACCAAGGCCACAAGTGCAGTCTCAGTGCCATAGCTTGGGCGAAAGCCAGACTGTGAGGGATCAAGGAAACCGAAGCGGTCCAGATGCGCCTGAAGCTGCTGGGTCACTGCCCGTTCAATAACCTTCCCTAAAAAGGGAAGGTTAGAGACTGACCAATAGCTGGCAAGGGTGTCAATGTCAAGAGATGGCTTCTTGAGCAAAGGCCACACCACAGCCTCCTTCAGGCACCCCGCGACCTTGCCCTCCATAAGGGAGGCATTGACAACCCCCGCCAGCAATTTCCCCAACGTCTCCCAGCTGGCTTTCACCATCCATGACAGGCAAGGGTCAAGTTCACAAGTTGTGGCCCTCATAGCTCCCACCATCTCCACCGCATCAGTGGACAAAACCAGCTGAAACTGATCACACAAAACCGGACCAGATGTGGCATTCATAACCTCAGGTATATCTACTGCACTAACTGCGGCATCGAAATCGTTGTGGATATGAGCAATTTTATCTGTAAAATAGTCGATAAACATGTCACAGCAAGCACTAGAAGATTCTAGTTCCAGGTGGAGAGAGGCCGAACTAACCAGCCCCTTCACCACCCCAAAAACGCTCAGCTGGATGTGAATTTGCGGATATGATGGTAGCAAAGAAACTCTGCTTTGCTGCCCACAAAGCCACAGCATAGTCTTTTAATGCAGCTCTATGTCGCAATCGGTTGGCTTCAGGACGAATACGGTGCCACCATCGCTCTAACTGTCTACCCTCCTGCTTCAGCTGACGCAGGTCCTCTGTGAACCACAGGGCCCTGCATCACCTATGCTCGGGAAGCGGATGCCTGGGAGCCATTTGATCTATGGCCTCAGTGAACAAGGCATTCCAGAAAGCAGCGAGGTCATCAAGTGATCGGCCATCAAGGTCAGAAGGTATATAACCCAGAGCATCCCAGGACTGTTTCGGTTCCATAATTCTCCGGGGTGAACCATGCAAATAGGCTGCACGCACTGCTGGGGGCAGACATGCGCCAAAAGACTGGCCCACAGGAGATCATGGTCTGTCCATGACAAGGGCACAGATTACATCTCCCCCACTAACAGACCCCCCTGCCTCAAGGCCAGTGCAAAATACCAAATCCAGAGTGTGCCCCTCGCTCGTGAGTTGGGCCAGATACCACTTGAGAAAGGCCCATAGTTGCCATGACGACCATATACTCTTGTTCCGCCCCCTTAACACTAGCATCGGTGTGAATATTGAAATCCCCCCCAAGACCACCAGCCTCGGTGATCACAATACCACCTCTGACACCAGATTAGCTAGAGCAAGTAGAGATGCTGCCATACAGGAAGGTGCACAGTATACAAGCAGCAACCCCAATCTGTCTCCATGAGCCAAATAAACCATAAGATAGATGCCCTCTATACCAGTTATTGTTCTACAATAATCACAATCATGTCTTGCCATCAGCTGAATTCACAAAACCATTTCATAGTAAAAAGCAGATACACATCTTTACAATTCCTTATCATGGAGAAGTGGCATCAAAACTGGTCTGTTAAATGCTACTAAAACATGAACATCACCCAGGAGTAGATAAGGACCCAATTTTCCAAAGATCAAGGGCACAAATGTACATAGAAAATTAGGTGCATTTGTGCAAGGATGAATGGAAATCAGCTAATGCCCAACGCACATGGCTATTGAGAGGCATGATTAATCATTTGCACATCAGTCTTATGTGTGTGCTGAACTGCTGCATTTGTTAAAGCAAACTAGACATATAAATCTACTTGTTTTTTCTCTTCATCATCACCTTATCCCCACAGCTGCGGGTTGGCAGCACCAGAGTACGTATGTACGTGTACACACACACACACTGCCCCAGTGGGTGGTCTTGGGAAAGTCTCTTCAGTTCCCCAGCTGTATAATGGGAATGCTGCTGATATTGGGCCTGGCCAACCAGTTGGTGTAATATGAAGCTTGTGTGTGTGTGTGTGTGTGTGTGTGTGTGTGTGTACACACACACACACACACACACACAAGCTTCATATTACACCAACTGGTTGGCCAGGCCCAATATCAGCAGCATTCCCATTATACAGCTGGGGAACTGAAGAGACTTTTCCAAGACCACCCACTGGGGCAGAATCTGAACTTAGAACTCGAGCTGTAAGTTCATCATGCTAGTCACGGGACCACCCTGGTTGCTACATAATTTTTTTTAACTTACTCTTTTGAAAATTGGAACCTGTTTTTGTTTGTTTGTTTTGTACAGAATTGCAGGCATGTGATTCTGGCTCCCCCAAAAGCATACATGCCCATGCCTGAACACAGTCTCGCAACAACACTGTGTCTCAATCTTATGGCCAGCCCCAAGAGAACCAGGATTTGGCTCCCTGCCATCGATGCTACTCCCTATCGGGTTTTTCCTGGCACACAGCCCATAAGGAGAGCTTTATGGAGATCACACAGGATCTCATGATCAGTATTTAGACAATTAGACACTACTATATATTTACTATCTATCAAATTCCACAAGGCTTAGGACTAGTTAGTCTTCTTCCCGATCAGACCTCATGTGCAACATGACATCTAGATCATCCGATCACCCCTAGCGTTCACAAGCTAGAAGTAGTTAGGTGCAAGGGGCCAAAATAACATTGTCATGTTCATAATCCTCCAGTCTACATGGAGCTGATTGTCTCAATGCCCAGTGGGAGCAAGCAGCTGCTGGAAATTGGCTCAAGCTCAGTCTGGGCTAGACAGGAATAACAAAGGTTATTAGGCTTGCAAAGTAGCTATTGCAGGGATATAGCTGCCCATCACAGATCAATTCCTGCGTTCCCTAGCTGGCAACATCTAGCAGGGTCTTTATTCACACAGCCCTAGTCAAGAGATTTCAGTATCTCCTCTACTTCAGGTACTGCCACATTGATCCAAAACTGCAACAAGTTCTACCGAAGCTACCCTTGAACATTAAGAAGTTCAGCAGGAAAAAAAAGCAGCAGCCTGCTGCCTGCCTCCAGGGATTTCTCAGTATGCTAATGTCCCTTGCTCTGCACTAGTTATGTGCTTGCTTCTGAAAAATTCAAGGTGTTGACAGGCATTCATATGATATGCTGACAACACTCTTCTGGAATGACCTACCACCCAGTAACTTAAAAGGCCGTCTCTTTGTCTATTAGCAGCAAAGCAATTATTATATGCTCGCTGCTGTTGTTGTCCAAGAGAGGTGGGCAGGGTGGTCTCTGGGGAGTCCCTTCCAGCAGAACTAGATCCTTTCATTTGTTTAAAAACAGAGTTTGAGCTATGCCAGAACTCAACATGAACCATTAGCTTTATCCAGATTTTAGTCAAAAAGAAACTAAACTGAAAATTCACACTCCTGTCTAAAAATACAATCTTAATAATAGTATTACAAGAACCAATCAAGATGTTGGATATATCCCTTTCATTCCACTTGATTTTGTGCATTTGGTATTTTAGCTAGAGGCAATAAGTAGATTTTTTGTTTCCTGAAATAGCAGGAGAAAACAATTGTTCTTTCACTGTTTAAGAAAAGAACACGCCCAAAACTAGGCTCAGGCAGAAGCGGCAGGGTTTCCACCCTCCCGGTCTCTCCCTCAACCTGGGAGGGACTGCTGGAGCCAATGGGGGTAGAGGGGAGATACCTTGGGGGTAGGCTGATGGGCAGGTAAATATCTGTGCCTTCTGCTGCCTCCTTCTCTTTCCCCATTTGGCCGGCAAGAACAGGTTTTTTTCCCAACCCCTCCCCCTTTAGACACGTATCACATACAAGCTGTTTTTCTGATATGCAAGGATCCGTGGTGCAACTGCTGTTGGCATCTGCTGGTTGCTGTTTTCAGGACCAAGAAGGAATTTTTCCCTCCTCCTTATTTGGCTTTTGGAGCAGATGAGTTTTTGCCTTCTCCACAGCAGTTATGGGCTGATTCATGCTTTCTGTGTATGCTTCTTTTCTGTTGCAACTTCTGGCAGTTAGCGGCTTATGAACCATGCTGTGGTGAGGCTCCCTATGAGCTGGGGGGATGCTGCAGCATCCCATCACCACTTGGGGAGTTCGGGGTCTTAGGAGTGGGGACCCCAGTTCTAGGCTTGGGACAGCTGTACCGGGGCACTACCCCACCCTGACCCAAGGGGAGGGTGACCTCAAAGGGTCACGGTACTCAGCAGGGCAGACCAGGGGTAACCTGGCCCCCTTCTTGCTTTATTCAGCATGGTTCCCCACTGCTATGCACACAGGCTATACTCATCGGTGGGCTACCGATATCTGTGTGTATTGTACAATAAAGTTGCGTCCAAGGCCTTTATTCCATCCATATTGGTGTCATGGCTGGTTCTATGGGTAGTGCAGGCACAATTACTATTTTTTAAAGCATGCCATACTATTCAAAGGTATTATTATTTTAAGTACCTATTTATAGCCAATTTCCACTTTAAGCTCCTCAGAGTTTAATTTTTCACGTTGCTTGCTGCTTAGAGGCTTCAGAATGGTTTGCTATATAATCAAACAGCCATCTAGCTTAGGCATCTTTTAAGCATCCAACTGCAAAAATTAAATATTGGCATTATGTTTATTCAAAAGAGGCCCTGTTTGTCACTACTTGTGGGTTTAGCCACACTTGATTTCCCTCATAAGAAGGAAATAACATCTGCTTGGGACAATAAATAGTTGGATTCTGCTCGAAGTGCATGCAGTGCAGTTAAGAATTCATTCCAATTCAAGCTCCATAAACCCTGTCTGGAACTAGTCATAGGAAAGTACTATTTTATGCTTGTATTGAAAGCAAGACTAGCTTAGCATTGTGATTTCACACAGCAGACAAAGAATTCTGGGAATGAGAATCTAGGATGACAGCCTACTCTAACAAAATCTTTAAAACGTTATAGCCAATTTATGCTATATTAACCCATCCATAGTCTTAAATCCAGTTCATTTTTATTCTGCTAAAGCAAAAAGCAAACACATTTTAAAAAAGCAGGACATTTTTAGAGAACAAGAGCTGCCAATACGGCAATGGTACCATTTGGGATCTATGCCGAGTCCGTACCGTTCCTTGTTGGTAAAAGTGAGGTGCCAGTTCCAATAGCCAAGCAGATTCAATAGCAGTCACATCTCTCATGTAATACTTGGAGGTCTGTATGACTTCATTGTAGACTACCCTGAAAACACAGAAGGAGGAAAAGAAATATATTGTGCATTATAAAGCAGCAAGGACACTGGCTCATTGATTATCTGAAAACTCAGTATCATTTAATTTTGCATAAATTGTCTTCTGTAATAGTTTTGGAGGCAGGGAGGGGAAGGGAAAGAGTCTAACATTAACACCCAGAATCTACTCCCACATAGGTTCCTACTCTAAGCATCGTCTAGCAGGACAACTCAAAGGCTTTATTATTCCAGTAACAACGAAAAACTCTCATGAAGAAAAGAATGAGGGCTTCTAACCAAAAAGGAGAAGACAGATACAGGCTGAAAAGGACCCTCTCTAATCAACTTGGAGGGGGGAGTTTTAAGGTGGTGTGGGGAGGGCTAAACTGAGGTGGAAGCCAAGGAATGAGAGCATCATCCTAGGCACATCTGAACTTAGGCTAAATGCACAAATCTCTAACAGGAGAGTGGTGTTGACTGCAAACAATAGTCAGGGTGAGGCTTGAAGAGGAAGAGGGCTTTGAAAAAAGCCTGGTCCTACATTGTTAAGCTTAAGAGTCAACCTGCTATTTCATAGGAGCTCATTGAAAATAATGCCACAAAAAGGATCTCTGCAGCTTTCCCTCTTTATTATGAGTTACTGTAACAAACATCTCCAAACCATCCATCACTTCTCTCCTTATTGCTACAGGGCAAATCGCTCACCTGTCTATCCTCTGCCCTCAATGGAACCAGAGGAAAGCTGTTAGTGTCCATTTCTCCCTCCACCCTCAAAACTCACTGGCCCATGCAAATAAATAGGAACTCGAGGAATAACAAAATTAAACAAAAGTGAGAAAATTGCTCTCAGTCAAGGGGGAAAAAAACATGCAAGACAGATAAAAAGCTTTGTCCCAACAAACAGCACTATATTTTATTTATTTTATTTTATAAAAAAATTAATACCCCGCCCCTCCTGACAGCAGCTCAGGACAGCTTACAACAATAATAATAAACATTAAAAACAAATAAAACAACTCATAGCAGGTGGTTAAGAAAAACCCCTCTCCCCCACATCCACTCCCCCCACCCTTCACCCATCTCCCCCGCCAAACGCCTGGCGGAACAGCCAGGTTTTACAACTTCGTCAAAAAGAGGTAAGGTCCGGGGCCAATCAGGCCTCCACTGGGAGGGAGTTCCACAGTGTGGTCACCGAGAATGCTCTCTTCATCGTGGCCCCCTGGAAGACGCGGGGGACCTTGAGGAAGGCACCCCCAGATGACCGCAGGGGCCAATTCAGGTCCCAGGGGGCAAGGCAGTCTCGCAAGTAGATAAGGCCTAGGCCATTTAGGGATTTATAGGCAAGCACCAACACCTTGAATTGCACCTGGAAGACTATAGGCAGCCAGTGCAGAGATCGGAGCACTGGTGTAATATGCTCCTGGCAGCCCAACCCCACCAGGAGACAGGCTACCGCATTCTGCGCCAGCTGCAGTCTCCGAGCCATCACCATGGGTAGCCCCACATCGTGTGTTACAGTAGTCCAGCCTACTCTGTATCAACCCAAAGAGCCTGTTGAGCCCTTCCCCCCCATCCCCAATACATTCACACATGAATGTGCCTCAAAGACACAACCATACACTGACGAAGAAGGAAAGAGGACAGGAAGGCAATAAGGTCATTTTAATTAAATATAACAACATGACGACACAGTCACAAGCTTTCAATTACAGCTTAATCATAGGCTGTTTGCTCTGCTTTACTAGTCACAAAGACATTCTGTCCACTGCCCAGAACTGTGACTATCAAAGCTTTTGCAACATTATTATTATTATTATTATTATTATTATTAAACATTTATAAAGCGCCAGTTGCAACCTGGCGCTGTACAGAACATACACAATCAGATGCGGTCCCTTCCTGTGGCTTACAATCTAAAAGACAAGGAGGGGGAGACAAGGAGAGGGGACAGCGGGAGAGACATGGGAGAAGACAAACAAACATTCAGGCGGATGCGATGTCTCAGGTGCGTGTACTTGGCTTGGTTACAAGGTGGTCGGTAGCAGCAGTCAGCAGAGGAGGGCTGACAGTAAGAGCAAGGGGAAAGACTAGAGGGCATTGGGAAAGGCAGCATGGAAAAGGTGGGTCTTGAGGAGGGATTTGAAGGAGCGGAGGGAGGAGGCAAGGCGGATGTCGGCAGGGAGGGAGTTCCAGGCATGGGGGGCAGCGAGGGAGAAGGGACGAAGGCGGTTGGGCGAGCAGGAGAAACGAGGGAGAGCGAGGGAGGGGACAGAGGTAACAGTAAGAGAATGGAAATACAACAGCATAGAGACCAAACTCCAAGGGACCAAGATCCCTAGACTACTATTGGTAAGAAGGAAGGACTGACCCTACACCCATCCCACCCCCCAAGACAAATGTCCATCATGAACACTGTCTCAGTGCAGAAAAAAACAAAACAACTTCCAATACTGGGATGCACAGGCTAAATAACCAAGGCTAAGGATGAAGGAAGCGGGCGGGCCAGATTGCTTGCCTGCCTCATGGACAAGAATGAAAATTCACCAGGTAAGTCTCCAAATTTTCCTTTCTCGCCAATGAGTCCTGGAGACAGTCCTAATGCTGGGACATATCCAAGCAGTACCCACCAGATAAACCACCAACTAGGGCAGGAGAATTTGTTAACAAACATCCAATCTTGCCTTGGTCTACTAAGGAATTATGATAGGACTCTTTACAGAACCCTGTGCCCGAAGGTGGCTTGTGCTGTTGCCCATGTGTCAATGTTGTAGTGGTGAGTAAAGGTATGCACTGAAGACCAGCAGGCTGCCTTACAGGTGTCATCTACTGAGGCCCCCTGTAGCAGGGCCACATTGGTTGCAGCACTACAAAGTAAGTGTGCAGTGATAAGTTTGGGAACCTAAAGCCCAGCCAAGGTGTATGCCAGCTGAATACGTCCCCTGAGCCATCTAGCTATGGACTGATTCGAGGCTTTCCATCCTTGTTGTCCCTTCCTGAATCCCACAAACAGGGCTGAGTCCACTCTGAACTCGCTAGTCCTTGCCAAGTAGATCCTCACACATCCAACACACATCTAGTTTGTGCCAGAGAACCTCTTTAGGATGTTGGGGCTTTAGACAGAAGGACGCTAGCTCTATGTCCTGGTTCTTGTGGAAACGCATGTTCACCTTCAGGAGAAAGGCTGGATGAAAGCACAGCAACATCCCATCCTTGTCAAATCAGGTCGGGATCAGCTGACAGCACCCCCAGCTCAGAGACCCTCTTGGTTGATGTTATCACCACCAGAAAAGCCACTTTGAAGGAGAGGATCTTCAGAGAAATCAGAGAAAGTGGTTTGAACAGTGGAGTTTGCAGGATGACATTCAATCTCCATGATGGGAACCTGTGCTTCATGGGGGTGGGGTGGGGGGCTACTACTGCAATAGCCTTCAGGAATCATCTGAAGTGCTGGTGTTTCGCCAGCTGGCCATCTTTCTCACCAGCAAGGACAGCGGCAAATGCCAATACTTGTCACTTCAGGGTACTGGTGCTCAAAACTTTCTCAGGCCTTCCTGTAGAAAATGTAGGACTTAGTTGGTGCCAGCTATAAGAGGTTTATTTATTTATGTATTTATTTATTACATTTATATGCTGCCCCCTCCTGCTATAAACATCTCGGGGCGGCTAACAACATTTTAATACATTAAAAACAACACTAATAACCCTAAAGTTAAAATAACCCAGTACCAAAACCCCTCCCTAGCCCAACCCACCCATCCCCATCTCCCTCGGTAAAGGCCCGGCAGAACAGCCAGGTCTTACACTGTCTACGGAAAGAGGGGATGTCAGCGGCCAGGTGGACCTCCAACTGGAGGGAGTTCCACAGCTGCGGTGCAGCCACAGAGAACGCTCTCCTGATGGTTGACACCCGGGAAACCTGGGGGACCTCAAGGAGGGTGCCCCCGACCGATCGCAGAGGTTGATCCAGGATCTGGAGAGTGAGGCAGTCTTGCAGGTAGGTGGGGCCAAGGCTGTTTAGGGTTTTAAAGGTCAAACACCAACACCTTGAATTGGGCCCAGAAACTATTGGCAGCCAGTGCAGAGAGCAAAGCTCTGGAGTAATGTGCTCACGTTGGCCTGTCCCCTTCAGGAGACGGGCCGCCGCATTCTGCACCAGCTGCAGTCTCTGGACCGTCACCAAGGGTAGCCCCACGTAGAGCACATTGCAGTAGTCTAATCTCGAGGTAATAAAAGCATGGATGATTGTGGCCAGGTCCGAGTCAGAGACATATGGCCTAAGCCGACGTACCAGATGTAATTGGCAGAATGCACCCTTTGCCACAGCTGCCACCTGGACATCCAGGCGGCGCTGCGGATCAAGGAGCACCCCCAGACTACGGACCTGAGATACCAGGGGAGGGTGGAATCCATCAATGATGGGGGCCATCACTCCCCCAGTTTTCCCCACAACCATCACCTCCGTCTTCTCAGGATTTAACTTCAAGCGGCTCACCCTCATCCAATTCCTCACAGCTGACAGACACCGGGTAAGCACCGAGACTGCCAGACCTGGGTCTGATGAAAAGGAGAGAGAGCATATTGATGACACCTTACACCAAACTCTCTTACAACCTCCTCCAAAGGCTGCATATACACACTGAACAGGAGAGGGGATAAGATGGAACCCTGTGGGACTCCACACATGGGGCCCCGGGGAGGTTGTTTGTGATGTATCATGCGCCAAGTCACAAAAGCTCTCCACATGGTCTCGTATATGCGATTGATGAAAGTATGCCTGACAGCCGGAAGAGTGTTCAGTACCTCGCTTGAATAACTGAAGGAACTTAACTGCTGCTGCTCAATCTCCGGGCAGTGAGCTGTAGATTGACGAGTCCCTGGACTGTGAGTGGGCGCTGTGTCAGAAGGTCGTCCTGTTGTCAGAGACAGAGACCTGGGGCGATGAGGAGCTGGTTGATCCTCTCGGTCAATGGAGTGTGATTAAGATCACATCCACTCGTTGTGTCTTTATTTTGTTCAGTACTGCAGGTAGCAGAGGAATCGGCAGAAAGGCATATAGTAATTGTCTTGGCCACTGATGAGCCAACGCATATGTGGCCTCTGCATCTGGGTCTTTGTATCAGGACGTGTATCTGTGTCTGCCCTTTCATGTGTCTCACCAGAATGGGCAGGAGATTGTGTTCCGCCCAGGAGAACAGCTTGAGAGCCTCGCTTTGTAGCGCTTGCGACCTGGTCCCTCATTGTCTGTTGACATACAGCAAGGCAGCTGTGCTGTCAGTGTGTATGAGCATGTGGCATCTCCAGGTTTTTGGACTGAAGTGAAGGAGGGCAAGGCAGATCACTCGTAGTTCCAGCCAGTTGATGTGCTGAGAGATTTTGGTCCTCCTGCTTTGAGTCACTGATCCCTTGCAGTGGGCTCCCCATCTTTGGAGACTCACACCCATCATGACTAGCACCCTGCTCAGGTCCTGAATGGGTTGACCTATGGAGTAATGGTTCTCCTGCAGCCACCAGTGGAGAGAGTCCCTGACAGCGTCTAGCAAGGCCACTAGTCGATTCTGTCTCATTGCAATTTGCATCTGCCATTGTAGAAGGAAATGCTGAAGCAGCTGGAGATGTACTCGAGCCCACAGCACTGTTTCCAGGCATGAGACCATCATCCCTGGGGTGCGACCTTGGACCTGAGAATGTTTCTCAGAGACTCTCAAACCTTCAATCGTCTGTCTGAGAAGAGAAAAACTCTGTCTCTCGATGTATCTATAAGGACGCATAGGTGCACAAGGTGTTTAGACAGCATGAGGGAGTTCTTCTCCCTGTTTATGATGAATTCATGATCCTGGAGCTACTGTATGGTGATTTGTACGGCCTTCTGGCACTCAGCGAAAGACTGTGCTCTGACTAAGATGTCATTGAGGTAAGGGAAGATGTGTATTCCTCTTTCCCTCAAGTCCACCATCAATAACACCAGTACCTTGGTGAAGATGCTGGGTGAAGATGATAACCCAACGGGCAATGCTATGTATTGGTAGTGCCAATGTCTGTAGGTGATGTGCAGGAATCTTCGGTGCGCTGGCCAAATAGGGTTGTGAAGGTAGGCCGCTCGTTGGTCAATTGAGGCTATGAAGTCCACTGCTTGTAGTGCCAGCAGGATGGAGTGAAGGGATTCCATCCTGAATTTCTTGTGTCTCAAAAACTAATAGAATCCCTTGAGTATCTCCGTTTTTCTTGGGTACTGTAAAGAAAGTCGAGCACACACCGGAGAACCTTTGCTGAGAGGGAACTGTCTCTATTGCCCCTATATCCACTAGATATTCTATGGCCCTGAGCATAGTGAGAAGTTTGGCAGGGCATTTTGACTCTGGAACTGGTGTGAAAGTCAGTTCTAGACATACTAGAAATGCTATAGAGTACCCCTTGTTCACCATCTCCTGTACCCACCGATCCGAGGTGAACCTGGCCCAAACTTGGTAGAAGAGTTTGAGGCATCTCCCAATGGCCAGGCTCTGTGATGGAGGGGGCCTCTAGTCAGGAGGACCACATAGTGGTGGGTTTTTCCTGCCGGAAGGATTGTCTGGAGCCTTGTCCATAGGGCTTGTTCCCCCGCTGCCATCAGGGCTTGTTGTTGGCAAACCCCCCTCTTCGCAAAAATGACCTGAATGGGCAAAGATTTATTCAAAAGAGAGGTTTCTTGCAAAAATCCCTCTTTGTGGCATTGACTGGGAGTCTCTTTTTCTTTTCAGGCTCATCATCATCATTGGAGAGCCAATGTGGTGTAATGGCTAAGTGTGCAGTACTTGGTCTTAGCCAGAAACTCACTGGGTGACCTTGGGTCAAGCACATTATTCGCTCAGCCTGTCCTACCTCACAGGGTTGTCAGGATTAAAAAATTGTGTTAGTTATGGCACTCTGAGTGCCATGGCAGCGGAACGCTATATAAAAATAAATATTATTATTATCATCATCATGCCTGAAGCTCACAGAGGAGAAAGACGTGGCAGTCCGGGAAGAAGTGTGTGATTGGTGCTAATGCCAGGACTCACTCACCACCTCCCGTGACCTTCGTCGCTTCTCTCCTTCTGCCCGCTCTGTCGCCTGCTCAGGGGACAATTGGCAGGGTGTCAGGTGCCCTGTACTTTCCCCTGAGGGAGGCCAGGTAAAGCTAGGCCAAGCTTCTGCATTCAAGCAGCCTTTCTTAGTTGGCAGTTCATGCTTTGAAGACAGGGGCGAGGCATTCCCACTTGAAGAGGCCATGACCTGAGGGGTGCTCCAGCACTGTTATTGCTCAGCTTCCCCTCAGAGAAGCTGAAATGACCCCCAATAGGGACCCACATGCTACCCACCCTGGCGGGAGGAGTTCTGAGAGGGGGAAGTTGCTTCTCTTCTAGAGTTCTGAGGGAACTAGAGGTTCTGGTGACCCCCTTCTCTGCCTACCTAAACTGTGGCAGGGGGAATAAAAGAAGAAAAAATGAAAAAAGAAAGACTGAAGTAGAAAAAGTTTCCCTCACAAAATGGAGGGAAGAGAATCCTGAACCTAACACTCTGGAGCCAGAAACAGATCTAGGCAGTTGGGCTGGAGTGGCTCTTCCCCAGGCTCAGGCTGCCAATCAAGTTTTTGGATTCTGCCTCTTTCTCTGGGAGAGGAGCAACATCAGCATTAGAACTGCCTACCTGCTTCAGTAAGAGAGAAGTGAAATATACCCTAGCTGAATTTGATCGGTACACAAAGACATCCTCCACGTATTTCGAATAGCCCATGCAGAAATCCCAAACGGAACACATCTTGGTAAATAGGATTCCAAATATTTCACAAGTTTGCTATAAAAATAACACTGAAATAACACAAAAATATGTAGAGTAATCAAAAAAAGAAAAAAGTTGCTTAAAATATCCATATAATGTGACTGCAGTTGAAGCCATCATTTCTTAAACTTCCCATTATCCAAAACGTATCCTACAAGCAGAGAGCACTTTTCTTGAAAAGTGTGTCAGCAACCCCACTACATACTGGCCTTTAAGCTCATGTAACCACTAAATACATTCCTGAGGTTTCAGATAATTATGTGATTGATCTAGCAGTATGTTAAGTACAGCATGGGCATTAATAGGGCCTAAACTGAGGCATAAGGCAGGACGGTTGAAGCTGAGAAATACACTTCTCCACAATGGAACTAAGAAGCCTGAGGAATTCCTGAGAAAGTGTGACCAGGAAGCAACTTAACTGACAAGTCCAGGGGCTGAGTAATCAAGCCAAGAGAGAGAGCCCTCTTTCCAGGAGCTGCCATAGTGAAGGGCTTGGATTCTATGCCTGGTGATCGGGTAGGAATTGGCCAAAATATAGACCTGTCTGTGATAAAATTAAAAGACTGTTTAGCTACAGAGCTGCCCTATTGATTGGGGATGGACCTGGTGGTGGAGACATCTTTTTAATTAATATAGTGATGAGAAGGATGATGCCTCAGCACAAAAGCATGAAAAATCCCACATGCTGACCGTGTGCTAGGTAAGTGCTTAATAAAAATAATTTATTCTAAATAGACCAAATATTTCTTTCCAGTGAAATAGCATTTCAAGCATCCACATCATACCCTCCTAGGTCACAAGACTAAGATCTTCTTTTCTGTGGATGGAGAGGATCATTCAGAAAACAATTTCTGAAATAATAATATAACCAAGCTCACTTGTACATCCAGATTCCTTTGTCTTAACAGGAAGGCGCCACCTGATGTCCCCCTCTTACTAGTCCTCTCCACAGCTACAGTACCCCATCTACTGTTGTTGTGGGGGGTTTTTTTTGTTGCTGCTGCTTTTAGACTGCTTGCAGTGTAAATTTGCTTTAAGCTTACATTCCAGGAACTTCAGAAAGCAGTCTGGATAACTCCTAATTCGGAATGTCTATCTAAACCAAGAAGCTAGTGAAAGCACCTTACCAGCGAGGAGGTTTCTCTGCATAGAGCACCGAGGTGGGATGGATGTGCAGCTCATGTTCATCTCGGATAGTCCTTGAGGAAAGAGAACCGTTTCAGACTGACTGGTTGAAAATTTATACTTAACATTTGTATATTCTTAACTTTTCTTCCCTATTCAAAATGCTAACAGAATTGGGCACTAGAGATCTGGAGTAACTGTAATGAGAGAGATGGCAGGAAGTGATTCCATAGCTAGGACCTGCCTTCCAGGCGATGTGTTATCCCCTTACACCAAAGATAAATCTCCAGAGGTTTGTGTCCAGGAGCGTGGAAATAGGATAGCCGTGGTAGTCAGTGATTCAGCTGTTAGAAATGTAGATAGATGGGTTGCTGGTGGCTGTGAGAACCATGTGGTATGAAGGTAGCGAACCTCACATGTCACCTAGACAGAATTCTAGAGTGTGCTGGGGAGGAGCCGGTTGTCATTATACATGTGGGTACTCGTGACATAGGAAGATGTAGGAGGGGGGTTCTGGAGACTAAATTTGGGCTTCT
Source organism: Sphenodon punctatus (assembly GCA_003113815.1). Taxonomy (NCBI): domain Eukaryota; kingdom Metazoa; phylum Chordata; class Lepidosauria; order Sphenodontia; family Sphenodontidae; genus Sphenodon; species Sphenodon punctatus. Next base: position 1,279,725 of record QEPC01010958.1, read on the forward strand.
AGGTAAGAGTTTGAAGTCCAGAACCTCCAGGGTAGCATTCTCAGAAATGCGTCCAGTTTGACGCACAGGACCAGAGGCAGACTGAGCTCCAGGGTCTGAATGCATGGATGAGACAATGGTGCAGGGAGGAGGGCTTTAGGTTCATTAGGAACTGGGGAACCTTCTGGGGAAGGGGGAGCCTATCCCAACAGGATGGGTTCCACCTTAACCAAAACAGAACCTGGCTGCTGGCACTAAAAATTAAAAAGGAGATAGAGCAGTTTTTAAACTAGAACCTGGTGGAAAGCCGACAAGCGCTGAGGAACCTGTGGTTCAGGCTGAGGCATCTCTAAAGGATGCCATTAATTCAGGGGAATTTGAATATCCTTATATAGAGAATAAAAAGAGGCTGAGTGCACTTAATTGGGAAATGGTTCAGAACAGGCAAATTTAAATGATTCCAAATGAACTGAAACAGTCACTTAAAACAAGCAGGATAAGAATAAAGAGAATATGTTTAAATGTCTATATACAAATGCTACTAGTCTAAAAAGTAAGATATGAGAATTAGAGTATTTGGCACTAAATAAAGATATAGACATAATAGGCATCTCAGAGATCTGGTGGTGTGAGGATAACCAATAAATAGGACACTGTAATACCAGAGTACAAAATATATCAAAATGACAAAATAGATCGAGCTGGTGGTGGGCACTGAGTCAAGCAAGATTAAAATTTTACAGGAGGTGAACTGTTCTCTGGAATCTCTATGGATAGAAATGTCATGCATAACAGAGAAGTGTATAGCAGTAGGCCTTTACTATCGACCCTCAGACCAGGACAGTGAGAGTGACTATGAAATGCTAATAGAGATTAGACAGGCTACTAAAGTTGGAAACACAGTAATAATGGACAATTTCAATTACCCTAATTCGGACTGGGTGAATGTCTCCTCAAGGTATGATGCAGAGGTAAAATGTCTAGATGTCATAAATGACTGTTGCTTGGAGCAGTTGGCCCTGGAACCTATGAGAGGAGAAGCGACTTTGGATTTAGTCCTAAGTGAAGCACAGGATCTGGTGCAAGGGGTAACGGTGGTGGAGCCGCTTGGCAATAGTGATCATAATATAAACAAATGACAATGGGTGGCAGGGGGGCATTCTCAGTTGCCGTACTGATGTTATGGAACTCCCTTCCCCCTGTGGTTCATTTGAGCCTGAGCCTGCACGTCTTCCGGAGGCGGTGTAAGATCTTTTTGCTTGTAAAGGCATTTGGTGGGCAGGGATAGGGGGTGGAGGATTTGGTGGCTGGGTTTGGGGTAGGTTGGATGTGGGACATGGGGAAGAGGTATGGTGGGTTTTGTGGGGAATGGGTTTTGTGGGGGGTTATGAAAGGTTTGGGGTTGTTCTAGTCTTTTACTGTTTTTATGGACCTTTTAATATGTTTTTATATATGTTTTATATGTTATGCTTATATTTTACTTGTAAACCACCCTGAGCATTTTTTAGGGAAGGGCAGCATAATAAATTTAAACAAACAAATAAAACAAATAAATAAATAAAATAAATATTTTTATCTGTATACTTGTAGAAGGGAAAATGGCAACTAAAACTACTGCAGTATTATTTAACTTTTAAAAGGAAAACTATGCAAAAATGAGGAAACTAGTTAGAGAGAAACGAAAAGGAGAATTGGACACCTACCTCAGTGAATTCCTTTCTCCTCTGTCTATGGATAATCCTCCGCACGGGTAGCTCTGCGGATGGCCGCCGGGAGGCAGAAGAAGAAACGGTTTTCAATGCGCATGCGTGTAGAGCTAGCCCCGACTCTGCTTAGTCTTTATCCAAGCTGAGGGCCGGCCTCTATATTCTCTAAAAAACTTCCAAACTTGTCAACAGGTTAACTGATACACACAACCTGAACACGCTCTCTCTTCTAATAAAAAAATTTTTTTTTTACAACTTGCTACTCCCCCGATTAAACTCTAAATTCTAGGAACCCCTAGAATTCTCCCATAAAACGGCATGTGTTCTAATAATTTTTTTTTTTTTTGGCTGCCCTGCCCTGACATCGGTTGCTGTTTGGCAGGGTGGGTCGGAGGATTATCCGTAGACAGAGGAGAAAGGAATTCACCGAGGAAGGTGAGCAATTCTCCTTTCTCTCTCTGTCTCCGGCTAATTCTCCGCATGGGATATACCTGAGCAGTAACAGTTCCTAAGGGTGGAAACAAAGAGCGCCAGGGGAATCCAGCACTGCCTGCAACACCCTTCTGCCAAATGCCGTTTCTGCGTACCTGAACACGTTCAGCTTGTAATGCTTGACAAATGTATGCAGGGACAACCATGTAGCCGCCCATATCTCCTCATAAGAAGCCCTTGCTTTAAAAGTGTAAGAAGTAGTTGCACTCTTTACTGAGTGTGCCCATATCTGGATGGGTAGTACCCTACTTTTTGCTTTACGATGCATTGCTTCACCCACTTAGACAAGAGGGTTTTTGAAGCTTTCGATCCTCCACGACCCAGTCTGATATTAATAAACAGGGCTGTAGTGGATCTAAGAGCCTGAGTTCTAGCCAGGTAAGTTTTTAATGCCCTTCGGACATCTAACTTGTGCCAGATCTTCTCCTTTGGGTGAGAAGGCTTAGGGCAAAAGGAAGGTAAGACAATTTCCTGGCCCCTGTGGAATACTGAATTTACCTTAGGAATAAAAGTCTGGTCCACCCTGAGCGTTACTGATTGTTCCTGAAAGGTACACAAATTCTCCTCCATAGACAGTGCCCCTATCTCCGACACCCTTCTGGCTGATGTAACCGTCACTAGGAATACCACCTTAAGGGATAACATGTATAACGAAACGTGCTTTAGCGGTTCAAAAGGCGGTCTGGTTAGAGCATCTAGAACAAGGCTTAAGTTCCATGAAGGACATCTATGCACTACCGGAGGGGAGATCGACCTAGCTGCCCTCAAAAACTGCCTCACATGTCTATGTGATGAGACCTGTTTATTTGCTACCGCCTTCAGAACTGAGCCAATTGCTGCTGTCTGTCTCACCAAGGTGTTAGGCTTCAGACCTTTGTCCAAACCGTCTTGTAAGAACTGAAGAATGATTGCAATCTCTGTCCTACAGGGATCATATCCCCTCTGTGTTGCCCACAGAGCGAAAGTTTTCCAAGTCGCCCCATATGACCTTCTGGTGGCTGGGCGTCTGGACTGCTGCAGAGTTGAAAGGACGGCTTCTGAGTAGCCCTTTTTCTTCAAGGCTGAGTGCTCAAGAGCCATGCTGTCAGTCTTAAGATGTGTAGGTTCTCGCAGACTAGAGGACCCTGACTGAGTAGGTCTGGTCTCAATGGACGTATTTCATGTGGCGCGTGGCTGAGCTCTATCAAGTCCGAAATCCATGGTCTCCTGGGCCACCATGGGGTTATCAGAATCATCTGGGCTTGTTCCTTGATGAGTTTTGCCAACGTTCTCGCTATCAGATGGATGGGTGGGAATGCGTAGAGTAGACCTCTTGGCCATGGTTGATTCAGAGCGTTCACTGCGACTGCTGCCCTGCATGGACCTTTGGACATGAAGCTCTGTAGCTGCATGTTTTCCTGGTTGGTGAATAGGTCCATCACCGGAAGCCCAAATCTCATCACCAGATCCTTAAAAACCTCCTTGCGCAGGACCCATTCGTGTGGGTCTCTCATCCTGCGGCTGAGCCAGTCTGCTTGTCTGTTGTCCTGCCCTTTGATGTGCAGGTCCTTCAGGGATTGTAGGTTCTTCTGAGCCCAGGAGAACAGTCTCACCACCTCCCTGTGCAGGGAGGGTGCTCTGGAGCCGCCCTGGTGGTTTACATTAGCCTTGGCTGTCATGTTGTCTCTATAAATTAGGATGTGACATTTGGTGAAGTTTTGTGACAGTTGTTGAAGTGCCAGCCTGATTGCTTTTAGTTCCAGGAAGTTTATGATGTGAACTTGATCCCTCTCGTTCCAGAGGCCCTGGACTGACCTGGACCCGGAGTGTGCTCCCCATCCTGATACGCTGGCATCCGTTGTGACCACCTCTCAACTTGGCTCCGCCAACGGAGTTCCTGTGGCAAAAGTTTCTGTCCTTAACCACCAGGACATTGAGTGTGCGAACCCTCGGAGAATGGCTACCCATGGGTTGAGTCCTAGCGTGAGCTCTGCCTGCATAGGACAAAGCAGTTGCTGTAAGGGCCTGAGGTGGAACCGGCCCCACTGCACTTGTCTGGTGCATGATATCAAGAGTCCTAGGAGCTGAGCCAGGGTTTTGAGTCTCATTCTCCTCTGATGGTGCAAAAGGTGTATTAATGTGCGTATCTTGTTTTGTCTGGGCAGTGGTATGAAGGTGACTCCTAAGCTGGTATCGAGGATTACGCCCAGGTGTTCCAGTCTGCGTGTGGGGGTGAGATGACTCTTCTCCCTGTTGACTAGAACCCCGTGTGAACTCAGGTAGTGTATAGTCCTGTCCAAGTCCGCTAGGATCTTGTGGTACGATTGGGCTCTGATCAATAGATCGTCCAGGTAGGGGTATAGGTGTATCCCTTCCTTCCGGAGATTCGCTACCAGGGGAACGAGGATTTTGGTAAAGGTTCTCGGTGCCGATGATAAACCGAATAGAAGGGCTCTGAAATGGTAGTGTCCATGTTGATAACAAAAACGGAGCCACTTCCTGTGTGTTTGCCAGATTGGGATATGAAGGTATGCCTCCGAGGTCAAGGGAAACCATCCAGTCCCCTTCCCTCAGGCTCTGACAGATGGACGATACCGTTTCCATTTTGATTTTTTGTGCCCTCACTGTTTTGTTTAAGTGCTTCAGATCTAGCCCTGCTCTCCAGGTTCCCCCTTTTTTGGGGACCAAGAATATAACTGAATATAGACCCTGACCTACTTGTTCTGGTGGGACTGGCTCTATGGCTCTGATGCGTAAGAGTCTCTGAATCTCTTCCATCATAGCCCGGTGTTTTCGGGATTTCCTGACGAGGGAGAGGCAAGGAATCTTTGTTTGGGGTAAGACGCTAGCTCTGCGATATCCCTGGGTCATGCACCCCAACACCCATGCGTCTAAGACTGACCCCTCCCAGAGATCTGAGAAGAGTTGCAGCCTGCCCCCTACCCCCGGGATCTCCGGATAGTCATGCATCCTGTTTATGTTGGGCTGGGGCAGTGCCCCTTGGCTTCTGTTTGTCGAATCGGGAAGCGTGTCTGTTGCCTCTATTGCGAAAAGGGAAATTCCCTGCTGCCTCTCTGGGCTGCCCTTGAAATCTTCTAAATGTCCTGTATCCCCCCGCCCCCAGGTTTGTATGAGAGGCCCCGAAAAAATCTCTTTTTTGTCCCCACTTGCTGTAGGGTCTTATGTTTGTCTTTGTCATTAGCATCCGCTAACACCTTATCCAGACATAAGCCAAACAGTTTCAGCCATTTATAGGGTGCTGATACTAACAGGTTTTTGGCAGTGACATCCCCCTGCCAGGACCTGAGCCAGAGCCTCCTTCTTGCCGAGACTGAGCTTGCTAGTGCTCGTGCCGACCAGCCCATGCATCCATAGTAGAATCCGCCAAAAAAGCTATTGCTAGCGTAATGCGGGATGAGATGATCTGTGCCCTCCTATCCGAGATCTCTGGGTCCTGAGCTTCCTGCATCAATGATAGCAGGGCCCGTGCTACATATGAGGATATGATGTTAACCTTAAGTGAGGAGGCCAAGAAATCTAATCCCCTGCGAAGGACTGTGTCAAGAGCCCTATCTGTGGGGCCTTCGGGATAACAATCCCCCTCTGTGGGGAAGATGGTTTGCCTGGCCAGTGATACTGCTGCAGCATCCACCTTCAGATTTTTAAAGATTGGTTCCTTCTTTCTCGAGAAGGAGTACAAGGAGGCCTGCGTCCTGTTCATTCTATGGGCCTTGTCAGGGTGTTTCTATTCCGCTAGGACTAGTTTTTCAAAAACTTTATCCAAGGGTAGCCCTGACTCTTTCCCATGGAGAGATGGTATGTAGTCCCTCTCCTCTTCCTCCTGGGAATCAGAGGAGTCCTCCTTTACCGGCTTTTCTTTTAACTGGAGGGTCTGAGCCGCCCGTTCTAGGAACTCATCCCTATAGGTGAAAGGAAATTGCCTATCCTTTTCCCTAGGGTCTGGTAAGGGATTCTGGAAACTTGTACCCTCACCCTCACGCCACTCCTGCCCCGACTCTTGATCCAAGCCTGAGGCTATCACTATGTGTGCTTGCACTCTGCGCTTTCTGGGCGGGGCCTCGGAGGCACTCTCCTCAGAGGATAAGAAGATTCTAGTAGCCTCGTCATGGCGCCCCCCTGTGGGGACCTTGCTCTTTTGCTTTTGCTTCCCGCTGAGCATGGGGCTTTTCCCGTGCTTCCTTTGGGCGCCTTAGGAGTGGGGGAGGGACTTTTGTGATTCCCTTTACTCTGCAAGTCACACAGTCTATCCAGTGACTGCAGGATCTTTCCCACTGTTGCATCCAGGAAGGGCATATCTACTTGCCTGCTCTCCTGGTCTGTTGCCACCTGTTGTGCTCTGCTCCCTTGTGTCCCCTCCATCGCTGCCCGCTGCTGCAAGGGGGACGCACTGTGGTTGGAATTGCTCCCGCTGCGCGGTGCTGATTCCT
>QEPC01010958.1:1295181-1329057 GCA_003113815.1 Sphenodon punctatus
CAGGCGCCCCCCCCCAGCATTGACCACGGGCCGGAATCCCGCCACGGATTCTGGGTCGTGGTCAGGGGACAGATGTTACTGCCCCCTTCATCATGGGGGGGAATCTCATTCACCACGCGATCGGGGATGGTCCGGGCAGGACCTCCGATCGCGCGGTGAATCTGATTCACGGGGGTGAACATCTGGGGGGGAACTCCGTTCCCCCCATCAGACGTTATGGAATCACTTTCATCCTGTGCAGATTCACTGTGGTTGACTGTGATCTTGTAACGTCTGAAAATACCCTACGTCACAGGAATTTGCTGAAGTCGCTTTTTTGAAACACACACGCAGCTCAGATTGCAATACTGTCTTCTCTAGGTGAGGCTGTAGATTTAAAATCTATGCCAAAACTTGGACCCAGACCCTGTGATAAGACTAACCTGTAGCACTGGGTAGCACTACACTACTAAGAACACCATCATAAAAGCTAAATTCACACAAGTCTCTCAGAGTAGGTTTTGGCCTGTAACAGGCACTCTGTGTACTTTTGACATCACCTCCAAGAACATTTCAGGTTTTGGCCCTCTCTTACTGCCTCTCTGCCAGTCAGCTCTCTCATATCCATTGTCAACACAAGACTTCCATTTTCTGGTGCCTCCCCCACTGAACCCTTGGCTTCACTTTCACAGCTCTCTCACCCTCAGCTGGAAGCATCTAGATGTACCAGCAGCTCAGCTGCAGGCCTCTGCTAATGGCAATACTGCCACAATGACTCAGCGTTTTGTGTAGACTTAAACAAGTTGTAAAATAGGGAATATGAAGGTAGACAACACGTTTTTATAGTTCTCAATAAATGACAGTGTGCCTCAAAACTGGTACACCCTATGACTAAGTCATGATATACACAGAAATAAGATGGGCTTTAATAATATTTGCCAAAATAAAGAATGATGCATTCTTAAAATGAGAAAATCTCAATGTGATGCTTGATCTTCTAAAAGAAACAAAAGAATACCACTTATATGCATTGATCTTTCAGTAAGCTTGAAGGTCTGGCATGGTGTCAGGTATTTTAATGGTTCTCTAAGCGTGACAATTCCTTGGTTTTAATACACTATATACACTCAGCAAAGACAAACTCTGGCTCACCCCAATGGACAAAAAAACATCATCTAAGTGAGAATTTTTCAACAGAGGGTGATTTCAGATGTTACGTTGTCTGAAATCACCTCAGTCAACCGCGGATGTGTGCGTGTGTGAACGGAGGTGAACGTTTGTTTGCGCGCATCCAGATGTTCACCTCAGTCAACCACCCCCCGAGGTGAACCTAACCACGCTTTGTTCTCCCGCACCACGGCGGCGAACGAAGTGTGGTTAGGGGGAATCCGGAACGCGGTGAAGGAAAAGTAACGTCTATTACCTCTGTCTCTTATACACATCTAGATGTGTATAAGAGACAGGGTGAAGGGGTGCACCAACAGATGTTTGCCCCTTTGCCCCCAGCCATGGGGACTTCCGAATCATGGCCCAGGGTCAATGCTGCTGCCCGTCACATCTGAAATCACCCAGGAATAGGAATCTCCCAGCATAATTGGAGGTATAAACAGCTAAGAAGTTACTAGGGCTTATGCACAGGGTCAAGTATTTGCATTTGTGGTTTTATTATTTACATTTATTTGTATCCGTCCCTTTTTGTATAGATTTTGGGAGTAGGAGTGAAGAGGCTCTGCCAGTTTGACATGTCTAAGGAAAATGTACTTAAAACTGCTGCTAATCTGCTATCAATTTTAAAGGTGTTAAATAAAACAATATATAACTTAAAATATTTTATAGATAAAGCATATCAATACAAAATGGAGATGATCACACACAATAACCCAGCCACAAGTGCAGACACAACCACTACCAGCCACTGTACTTTTGCTTTGGCTGCTTTGAGACAGGAGGAGTAGGGTTGCCACCTTTCTCCCAGAGATGAAAACTGGACATAGTTAATTTGCATAAATGTCAGTGTGTTTATGCAAATTTGAAATAACCACTTACCTGGAATTGAGTCGGGGCCAATGAAAAAAGCTAGTGGCATGAGCGCGTAAGGTGGATGGAACTCTAGACTCCATAGATAAAAACGCTACCGTTCTATAGAAAGCTACTGAACACACACTATACCTCTGCAGAACAGGACACCAAAAGCAAATCCTCCATCATTTAAGTCAGTGGCTTAGCTCCTATTAATTATAATGGTAGGAACACAAACAAACAGAAGTATCATTCTCACCTCCTAAAGCATACAGCAGTTCCAAAGCTTGCACCATGGACTGTGCAGGAGGAGGCTGTGAAGAAAACATTAAAATATTTTTTCAAGCTATCATGGATAAGGGAATGTGTGAGGTTTCAGAGTAAAAATGTTTAAGTTCTCCTTCCCTCAAGGAGGACTTCTTTAGCATCACAAGCACTGATGCTAGCCCTCCAGATTCTAATTTTTCCCTAGCTAGTACTTCCAACCCAAGGATTGGAAAGCTCAGGCATGGGGGCCAAATGCGGCCCAAAAGTTTTTATTTGATCCCTTTATGGCACCTGGATATGGTACTTAGATCCAGTTCCTATCCTCAAGCACTGAACGACAGGGCTGAGGGTCAGAGAGTAGAGATGAGGGAATGCACACAAGGATACGGGACAGATTTATGATCTGGACCCTAACTCCAACTTCTATGTGCCCATCTGAACTTGTACTAATTTTCAAAGTGGCCCCTGGCAAGGTAAAGGTTAGTCACCCCTGTTCTAACCCATCTTCCTCCCACAGAACAAAGGTAGGGCTCTCAAAGAAGTGCCTAAAGCCAAAATGCAAAAGGCCCTCTCCAAAAGGCTCTAATGTTAGCACATTCAGAATCACAGACCCTGTGAGTAGAAGCAGTAAGTCCATTAGAAACAAACTCCAATTGTCCACTGCAGTGATAGAACTAGCAGACTGGTTGTGTACTGGATATTCTTTATTATTTTGACACACTGGGCTTTTCACATCAAAGCAGATCACTGGAGATCTAAAAAGGGCCACCACCACACACAAAAAATGGCTGCTGGGCATTAATAAATAAATACAAAGGCAAACAGAAGATGGATTATCTTTTTCCATCATTTCAATTAAAAGCAGACTCTTTAAAATCCAAGGGGTTTCATCTTTCTAAGATGTTCGATGAAGGTAACATTTGCTGCCTTTAACATGGAAATCTTAGATACAAGCAGTACAATGATCTAAATATAGTGTTGTTTTATTTGTGCTGACAGAATTGTGCACAGCTGATACCACTCAAGAGCATCAGCTGCTCAGCAATTACCATGCTATAGGCGCTAGACCTCTTAATGGACTGATGAGCACTTGCTAGCAGTTCAGAGAGCAGGCAAATCACATGGTGCTGGCTCTTCCTTGTTTCCAACTGCTTCTGCATTTAAGACTATTCATTGCAAAGAAGAACTGTACAAACAACAAGAAACAAAGAGAAGCCAACCGACATGCAACTGCTGCTGTTGCCACCAGGATGCTATACAACTGAGAATGGCTAAGTGATGGTTTGTGTAATCACAAACCAAAAGAAAGCTGGTCGGCAGGACCCTGTGTTACGATGTGGCCACTTCATGAAAAAAAATCTGCCAGACCTTGACATACACAATCTCACACAGTCAACTGGGACTTACAGACAGGAAGGGAAACCTGAGCACATTGTCTATTCCCAAAGCTTTGAGCTGCAAGACGACAGGAGCCAGGTTACTGCGCTGCATCTCGGGAACAGTGGATTGTGGCAACTTCTCAAAGTCTTCCTCTGCAGGGAAAGAAGGCAACGCTCTTTCTGTGCCAGCTTTGAAATCAAGACTCATTCAGCTTAAACAATATTCTCTCATTTACTTTAATGTATTTAATCCTGCTATGGATAATACATCTTATTCAGTGAACACTGACACAAGATCTTAAGCCTCAAGCACACCACAGAACTTACCTGTGTAAAGTCTGTAACATTTTCCAGAGCGGTTCCGGCCTGCACGTCCTGCTCTTTGATTGGCTGATGCTTTAGATACTGGAACCACCACAAGGCATTCAATGGCTGTTTTGGGGTTATAGGCCCGGAGCTTCACAAAGCCACAGTCAATCACAAATGAAATTCCATTAATTGTGATGGATGTTTCTGCAATGTTGGTGGCCACTATCACCTATAGGGATCAGAGAAAATGAGGTTGCTTCCAGAACATCTACATTATTACACTGTTAAAACCTGGGATGAGTGCAACAGGACTCATATGGGAGCAACATGAAAGTGACTCAGCTAAGTGGCTACAAGACAACAATACCTTAAAGGACAAAGCGGTAATGCAATTCACATGTCATGTGACAGGGACAGAGGCTTAGGGTGACACATAGGCCACTCTTGAAAAAAGACCACCCAGAAGAGCTACAGGCTACATTCACATGAACTTTTTCTCCCGCTCTTCAATTTCTTGTTAGTGTGTTTGATTGTTGATTTTAACTGTTCCCACGGTCCTTCACCTGTTTTAAAAATTACTGATCAAATTGTGGCCACTGCTAGGTATACCATGATGTTGCCTGACTTTTTTGCAATGCATTGTGGGGCATTAGGTGGGCTGACAGCAGGATTAATTGCCTCAGATGTTATGACAAGCGTGCATGAAAGAATTAGCCTGATTAATTAAACCTTGGTTTCAGAGTTAAAAAATACTTGGTTAAATGCGCATTACACCCACAGCAAAAGAGATTTTCCCAGGTTTATCATCTCATGTGAAAGCAGCCTCAACCCATCCCAACCTAAACCTTCATCTTTCAGGGACCCTCCAGCCTCCCTCCAAGTTTACCCCAATAAGGACTTCCCATCCTGCTGATCAGGGCTGCAACCCTGCCATGACTTACCGACGCTTTGGCCAAAGCATGCAAAGACCTCATAGCCTACGCTGCCGCATTGATAAATGTCATATCCTGGAAGCGACAGACTGGCCCCTTCCATATTATTTGTCCTCTCCAAAGGTAAATAAATGTCAAAGCCAAGAACTAGGATAGACTACATTGTGCAGTTTTTCCAGTGCACCTAAGTCCTGACTTGCAATTCCAGATCCAGACTATGCCCAAGCAGAAAATATCAATTTCTACTACATTTGACTATTTCACAGCCTTGCTCATGTGGCAAAATGCCATCTTACCAAGGTGGGCAAAATTTGTGTGAAGGGGGTGTGAGTTTGATACACTTTTCTAGAATAGTGATGTAGGAAGGTAGGAACTAAATTTTAAAAACCAACAAAAACAAAACACACTTATTTGGACACATTTGCTGTAGCAAGACTTATAGGATAGCCTTACTTTTCTGACACTGTGAGACATCCTTTCAAACACTTTCATCTGCTCAGAGGCAGGCAGACCAGCATACATAGGGAGAACACGAAGGTGTTTCTTCATCCCAGCACGTGACAGGACTCGAGCCTGTTCTATTAGCATAGAAACAATAGTCTCCACTTCCTCCTAGAAATTTATCAAAATAGATGGAAGATCAGAGAGATTTAGTTTCAGCATCACAGGATAACATTGCATAAAGGAAATACAAAATAAATGTGTGGTGTTTCACTTCAAAAAATTGTGACATTTAACTTGTTTATCAGTTGGTATTCCTGATAATCATGCTCCATCAACAGTAAATATTTTTTTTTAAGTATCTAAATAGCCTAAGGGAAAATCAAAGCCAATGTAAATGGTTTAAACCCACAATGCTATGCTGCTTTCCTTTATTTACATGAACTACAAGAAAAATTGCACTAAACAAGAAAATATGACAGTCAGCATTAATCTACACTTGTAACCTTTCCTACTCCCTAAACTGGTGTCACATTTACTACCTTATGAAACCGATTACAGCTGATGGCCATACTGGAAGGCATATGCACTAATGAGTTACAACTCAGTTACTGTACAGAAGCATTTTTGTATAGCAGGTTGTAAAATGTCCCTGAACTGAAGCTTTACCAGTCATGTCAGTTTAAAAACATTTAATTTAACTGCCTTCCAACTCCTGCTGATTTCAGTGAGAGAAGAGCTAGAACAGGGGTCCATAAAGTTCCCAGCCACAAGAGCCCATACCAAAATCTTCATCTGGCCAGGAGCCAAAAAATACATGTGCCTGTTTCTTTCAAGCATCCCCAGGCTGAGCCTCTTGTGCTTTGTGATTGGCTAGTGGAGCTGGTGCTGTGCAGTCTTGGCTGCTGAGAAACTAAGAAGCAGCTAAAATTCAACTGCTAAGTCTTGAGTGCAATAAAGTAAGACACAGGACCTTTAAGGCAACATAGGACTGGCACTGCCTGAGAGCCCACCCCTGAGCTAGACCAACCGAGGATGCAGATCACACAGGACATCAAAATAGCGACTTAAAACAAAAAGGAAAGAATGATCCTTTTGTCCATACCTGGCCAGTTAGAAATGCCAGTATATCCCCATCACCTTCTGTCTGGTGGATTTTCATCACGGTTTCCACAGTTGATTTGACATAATCTGGAACAGGGCTGCAGGCAATAAAAATACACAAGTCTTAAGTATACACACCAATACAGCCTTCTCACTGCAGAAGGGAAAAAAAGAACAGTTAGCTGGGCATACAGATTAATCATCTCATGGATAAAGTAAGGACAATATCACACAATTAAACAGTCAGCAATTGGGCCTTACTGAATCTCACAAAGTTATGCAACACCTCCCCATTTGTTCCCTTCACATTACCATACTATTTACATTTTTCCTTAAGATTTTATTTCCCAAGATAAAATAAGCAATATTCATGTAAAAAGGTACAATAAAGTGAAGTCCTAATGCAAATATTATGGGCCAGATACAGCTTTAGGTACAATACATAACCTTATGCAATAGTTTCTGACTACCTAAACGTCACAGACCTGTTTGTTGTTTTAAAATCTGGCTCCAATAGTATGCATTTCCTAGGGTCATGCAAATCACATTGAACATGACCCTCCTAAAAGGTGGGCATACCATTTACACACAAAGTCAGGCATTTTCCTTATACAGGATGTTTTAACACAACCCATGCTCTCTGTGCAAATTGGAATATGCACACGTTAAAAGACTCCTTTTGGTATCTGACCCTAACAATCTGGTGTCAGGGTGACCACAAGGATTATTAATTATTAATTATTATTATTATTATAAGCATTTGTATAGCGCCAGCTGTGTACCTGGCGCTTTACAGAACAATAAGATAGACACAGTCCCTGCCTATTGCTAGGGTTTTTATACTCTTTCCCCACAGTCCATACTTACCTGTAAAACGCAGTCATTATCAAGAAAATACTTATCTTTAAGAGATTCTCCTTCAATTTAAAATGGGGGAGGCTAAAAACGCAGACCTCCATTGCATTCATAAAACTTACACTATGTCGTCTAGTCATTGCAGCCATCCCAGACTATGCTTGAGGTAGGGTCTGGACACAGTAGCCGAATGGGACGTCCTCAGGAAAAATAAACCCAGATGCAGCACAAACTATGATGGTGGCTTAGAACAAAGGCACTTAGTTCCCAGTCTGGTGCAAGATTATGCTGTTACTCTTTTTTCCCTTAAACATTGGTCCTTGCAGTTTTTAACAGCATTACTTTAATAGCCCTCAGTAATGTCTAGAGCAAACAGCAGCGAGGGCAGAAGTATAAAGAAGGGATATATGACTCACAAAGACATAATTATCTACCTATCACACCCACATTTCCCCACTCAGCAAAAGTGCAAACCAAGCACCGAGTGTGCAGGGGTAAAAAAACGAGCCCACTGCTGCCATCGGACCTGTCCATCCCCTTCTGTGGAGGAGAGGGAGCATGAAGCTGCTGCCAGGTTTGCCCATATCCCTTCTCTGGAGGGGGAAGGGAAGCACTAAGATTCCAGGGGAGGAAAAGCATGAAGATGCCACCGAGTCCCCGTAGCACTTGTCTGAAGTCTGCTCCAGCTGGCCGGTGCAGAAGGGAACAGGGGAAGGTTCCTGAAGCCCTTCTCCTCCACTGAAGTCTGCGTCTGCTGCTCACAAAATAGGAGAAAGACACATTCAATTGGAAAACAAATTTCAGCTTTACATCCTTAATGTTTTGGTACCAAAGCCATGTAAAAATACTATAAAAGCATGACTAAGGTCTTCTTAATATGCCTGCACAAAATTGCCCAGGCTTTATCTAGGTAATCAGATAGCAGAGATGCAAGTTTCTCTAGTCACCACTTACAAGGATTAAACAGGAACAGACCTCTGAATGTAAAAGATGTCCACAGGAAATGTTCTCCCTTCCACAGAAAGAATCATGCTGGTATCCTTGCTAGGGTCACTGGTCTCATTTTGGTTAAAGAAATCCTTAAATTTCTAGAATAAAGAAAACGACGAAGGAAAAACTTTTCAGTTCAACGTGTAAAAGAAATGCAACAGAACCCTACAAAATATGGAGGAAAGCCAGATTATCATCACTTACTATGCAAAATTCATGAAAATCGTATTAGTGTCAAATGATAGCCTTAGAAAATTAACAGCCATCTATGTTTTTCTTTTCTGTTTGTCAGCACATATTTGTACTCCTGAATCTAACCTAGCAATGCATAAAGGCAAGTCAAAAAGTTCAGGGAAGGAGACCTGTATCTCATGTAAAATGCCAAGAAAAAATCAACACTCTCACACAAAGCTTAAAGGGAAAGCATGCCATCATTTCAGCTAATAGAAAAATCCCTGTCTCCCAGTGTAACAAAATAGACCCAGATGCACCCTTTTACGATGATTACTCTTCTGATGAGGAGGAACTTATAATCAGCATTTGTATGCCCATGGCCCCTGATGAGACATTTCCCCACACCCCTGAGGAAATTGCAACTCCCCCGCCTCCCTGCGATCCAAACCCTTTAATAGACACTGCTGACACAGATGAAGTGGCCACTGTGGTTGCTAACCTGGAGCCCACAGAAGGCAATGCCTCCCTTAAGGAGCACTGGCAACCGCAGCCAAAGAGAGATGCCTGGCATCAAGATCACACAGGAGGGAAAAGTTCCTCTGGCCAGTCCAGGGACTATTATCCCTTCCCCCGGAATGTCCGGGGTCCTGTAGGGTCCTCCAGGAGTCCCCCTCCATGGCCAGGTTTCCAGGACAGGGCTTGGAGTGAAATACTGACATTCACTGACTTGTTTTGGGGAATGTATTTCACCCATCTCTCCATGTGGCTCCCCCATTCTGCCCTAACCAGCAACAGTGGTCCCTGGCCCCTGCAAGCATAATCTAGCCTGAAGCAAACCCTCCTTTTGTGTGTTTGTGCATTGAGGAGAGGAATACATAACAGTGGTGCTGGGAATGTAGTAGGTATAAGGAAAAGATTTTAAGGATAGTTCCCACCCTCCCACACCTCCCCTGCTCCCCCAACCGCCTTCGTCCCTTCTCCCTCGCTGCCCCGCACGCCTAGAACTCCCTTCCTGCCCACATCTGCCTTGCCCCCTCCCTTCGTACCTTCAAGTCCCTCCTCAAAACCCACCTCTTCCGCTCCGCTCCGTCCTTCCTGACTCCTGCTAATCATCCCCACCCAGGATTATCCCCCACCTGTTATCTGCAAACTCCCAATGTACTGTAACCAAGCCAAGAAAGTGTACCTGAGTTCTCGCATCCTCATGAATGTCGCTTCCCTTGTCTCTCCCTCTGTTCCCCCTTCCCTGTCTCCCCTCCCTCTGTCTATAGATTGTAAGGTCTCGAGCAGGGACCGTGTCTATCTTATTTGCTGTAAAGCACCAGGTACATTGCTGGCGCTATATAAAAGCTAATAATAATAATAATAATAATAATAATAATAATAATAATAATAATAACCACCACCATGGTAACTGAAAACACACAGAACTTGGACTTTTACAATCAAATTAATCATCTCTAAAAAGGATTTGATTTAGATTCAGTAAGGAATGCTGATTACCACCAATTTATTTAAAATAATGTAATATGGTATCGCCTATTCAATGCTTGGAGAACCTAAGGTAAGTTAATTATTACCTCAGCCAGCCAGAAGCTAATCATTTAGCAACAAATCTACAATATATAAATATTACCATACGTATGCATCATATTAATATACACTAGCCACACAGCAATATGCAGGGATGTTCCTATAGATGTATATATGTTAACTAGACTGAGTAGATTATCTATTTGAGATTCAGGAACTTCCATGGCTAAATCTTTTTTACCAAATTTCTCACAGAATAAATAAGAGTACTGTAGTAATGTCTCGTGTTGTTACAACAGGTGCTCCAGTCCATACACTATTATAACACATTTTCCATATTTAACATCGAAGTAGTTGTTAAATGAACAATGTATATTTTGTGATTAATTCTTCTTAGTTTGTGTTTACTTGCTCCTTGCTGAACCAAGGCCAGCAATTTAGAAGGCTCAAGCAGGTATCTAAGAAATCACCATCTCTCTCTTCCGCTGAAGTGGAAATTCTAGTGCAAGGAGCATTAATCTTTAATTCAGAGCCAATACAGGGAGTGGGCTTACTGTTTATGGGTACGGGCCACATTTTCAGGTAGCCCTTTGTGTTCCCAAGCAATATTGGCCACTGAAATGGGTACTCATATATCCAGTTTTTCAGGTAGTCCATTTTAGGGTTGTTGTGGTTTTTTTCCTACTTTGATAGCATCATTTCTAGCAACAGCACATGTGCAATAATGCAATCAAAATATGAAAAACCTAATGACTGAAAAATCCCAAAGTGGAACAACAGAAATAAGTGCCTGGTGGAACACAAATGGATTTGAGTGACTACCTGCACCATCATTTTTGGTTTGGGTAGAGTAGATTTGATACGCTTAGCTGGTTTTTTGGGCACCTGTCTGAAGTCTACCTTAAACCAAACTGTAAAGCTGTACCTCTGCATCCAGTGTGGCTGATGCTACAATCAGACGAAGATCCCCTCGTTTCTTTTGAATCTAGGACAGTAAGAAAATCATGAATAAATTCTGCTTCTCCAGGGTCTGCTTCTCTTTGAGTCTTTCAAGCAGACTGTCCACAAGAGATCCTGTCTATCATTAACTCCCTACAGCAAATTCTAAACAAGTCATGAGTCAATTAAAAACAAACATTCATCCAGTAGGTCTTGCCATAGCAATTCGTGTTTTATTCCTGAGAATGAACCATCCCAGACACTGGCCGCAATCCGATGGTTTGCGGATCCCCGCATGTAAGCCACGTACGTGCGCGCGGTTTGCGCAAGGCACAATGAATCGCCAATGTGAATGCGCGTGGATCTTGCGCGGCTGCTTGTGCGCATGGCTCCGCACGGGATCTGCAGACCATGGGATCAGGGCCAGTATCTGCAGCAATGGAAAAGCCTGTATTTTATGCCTACAGGGTGCATGGAGAAGAGTTAAATGTTGCAGCGTCAGCTTGGTGGGTCTTAACAGCTGGCTGAGAAACACAGACAGACTCTGGGAACACAGAGGGTTACATGTCTTGAGCAATATCACCTCTTGTTTAGAAAACCGTACCTAATGGGACAACCCACTAACGGTGGAAAAAACAGAAAAAACAATAAAGTAGTGTAGAGAGGACTAACCTTTTTTAACAAGCCAATGGCAATATCTGTATATAAGGTTCTTTCATGGGCTTCATCTAGTATGATTACACTGTGAATCAAAAGCAGAAAGACAGATTATAATTCAATAATAATTCAGTCTGACTAATGAAACCCAAGATAGCCTGTCTCCAACTCCCTATGCTTTAAGCAAATGCCAGAAATGCAAGCCCAATCTCAGTGTCAGTTATATTTGTGTAGCTCAAAACTCTTTGAAAACATAGAGGAAGGTATCAAATTATCTACAGTAACCCTTCATAAACTAGCAGTAGCACAGGGCATTCGAGACAGAATTGAGCAAACTAATTTGGATCCCCTTCAAAACCCTGGATTTCTTTGGCTCTGATCATGCAGAGGATGCAGCGCTGGGAAATCAAGCTCTGCACCCTCCACATGATCAGAGCCAAAGTCATGTGGCTTTGTTTTCCTACACGACAAAAGCATTTAACTCCTGGAGGTTTTCCAGGAGGCAAATGGTGCACATTTTGTCTAGTGAGAAAGCGCCCCATCTCTGTTACCTAGTTTAAACAGTGAGCTCTTCTTTCACTATATTAAATGGAAATCTCCTTACCTAGCCAATCAAAACAAGTACTCAATATCTTATATCAAATGTTACTATTTAAAAAGCTCCTTTTTAAACAAAGCCACATCTTAAGTAAGTTTTCTATTCCCAAGGCTTATATCTTTCTTTAAATCTCCCAGGTATGGAACAGGAGTGTCAGACTGTCAGCCCACATATAAACTATTTAGCTCTCATGTCTGACATTCAAACTGTCTTCAATCAATTTACCTGTATCTCGTTAATAATGGATCAGCCATCATCTCCCTCACCAGCATACCATCAGTCAGGAACTAAACACATACACAAAAGGAAAATGAGTCGCCCACTGTATAATTAGTTCAGCGAACACACTCAGCAGGACATTTTCACTACCTGTTTGTAGCAAACTAAAGGATATTCTCTGAATCACAAGATTGACTTCCTCTCTGTTTTTGCATGGAGTATAAACTCATCGTTAATAATCTTTCTCCATGTTATCTTTCAGATATTTAAAGTTACACCCCTACCTAACATCTTTGTTCTCATGATTCTATTACTCTCAAATCACCCAAAAGTATCCTTTTGTATTTTGACTTCAATCCTTCTCCCTTGTTTCACCTTATACCTGGAATTTCATCTCTGAACCGATATGCCATACCACGTCTCTCTCAACTTTCAAATCTTGTCTCAGAATCTATTTTCTCTACGAAAACCTTTTTAATACTACATCTCATCTTTACTTGTATTCGGCTATAATTGTATTTTAATCTTTTTGCTTTGGCTCTTTCCCTTGTTTAATTTTAAATTTTAGATTATATGCTTTGAAAGCATGGATTCATTTTTTACTTAACCTTCTAAAGCACCAAGTACATGGATGGCACAATAATAATAAAGCTACAGCCACACAGAGTAATCTTGGGATAGTCTGCTTTCCAAATTATCAGCACTTTTAGTAGAATTCTGTCCTTATAGCAGCTTTTTCTCCCACTTCATAAGAACATAAGAATTTCCATACCGGGTCAGACCAAGGGTCCATCAAGCACAGCATTCTGTCTCTGACAGTGGCCAATCTCTGGGAGAAGTACCCAACAGGTCACAATGGGGTGATCCATTCCCTGCTGTTTACTCCTAGCTCCTGACAGTGAGAGGTTATGTCCCGCAAACCTACTTGGCTAATAGCCATTCATGGACCTACCCACCAAGATCTTTGTGCTTTGAGTGAAGAAATACTTTAATTTGTTTTAAATCTGCTGCCAGTTAGTTTCATGGAGTGTCCCATAGTTCTAGTACGATTTGAGAGAGTGAATTGCTGCTCTCTATTTACTCATTCCACACCACTCATGATTTTATAAACTTCTATCATATCCACTCTATTTCATCATTTCTCCAAACTGAAGAGCCCTAACCTATCAAGCCTCTGCTCGTACTGAAGCTGTTCCATATCCTTTATAATGTTTGTTACCCTTCCCTATCCCTTTTCTAGTTCTACTATATCTTTTCTGAGATGCGGCGACCAGAACTGCACACAATATTCAAGGTGTGGTTGCACCATAAATTTATATAGAGGCATTATGATATTTTCAGTTTTATTATCTATCCCTTTACTAATAATTCCTAATATTCTGTTTACTTTTTTGACCGCTGCCACACACTGAGCTGAGGATTTCAATATACTGTCCACAACGACTCCCAAGATCCTTTTCCTGAGTGGTAACCTCTAACTTAGAATCCAGCACTATGTGCATATGGTTTGGATTGTTTTTCCCAATGTACATCACTTTACACTTGTCAACATTAAATTTGAACCTGCCATTTCGTTGCCCAGTCACCCAGTCTTGCAAGATCCTCCAGCAATTCCTCATAGTCCACTCGGGTTTTAACTAACTTGAATAATTTTGTGTCATCTGAAAATTTGATCACCTCTCTTTCTACCCCTTTTCCCAGATCATTAATGAATATTTTAAATACCAGTCCCAGTACAGGTCTCTGGGGCACTCCACTATTTACTTCTTTCGATTGTGAAAACTGACCATTTAGTTCTACCCTTTGTTTCCTATCCTTTAACCAGTTACTGATCCACAAGTAGTAACAACTTCTATTACTATAACTACTATAACTATACTACTATAACTACTACTACTACTACTGACTTACAACACGACACTGCCTATCCCATGATTATTTGATGTCCTCAACAGTCTCTTGTGTGGGATCTTATCAAACGGCTTCTGAGACGCCAAATACGCTGTATCAACCTGCTCACCCTTATCCACATGATTATTTACACCCTCAAAAAATTCCAATAGATTAGTGAAGCACGACTTCCCTTTGCTAAATCCATGTAGACTCTTCCCGACTATGTCATGTTTATCAATATGCTCAGTAATTCTGTTTTTCACAACCATTTCCACCAGTTTGCCCAGCACCAATGACAGGTTCACCGGTCTATAGTTTCCAGGATCACCTCTGGCACCCTTTTTAAATACTGGTGCTACATTCACTACCCTCCAATCCTCAGGTACAGTGACATTTCAACAATAGGTTACAAGTTACCAATAGTAGGTCTGTGATTTCATATTTGAGTTCCTTCAGAACTTTGGGGCGAATACTGGAGGGAGTGTATCTAATCACCTACCCTGCTAGTGAGTCAGTGCAATTGACCTATATGTGCACCATGATTCGTCTGTATGCTAATTGGTTATAATACAATATACCCCCTCATGAGTTGATTAAGATTTATAACACTGCTTTGAGAACCTTAGCTAACAATTTCAGGACACTTGCATTCTGCTGAAGAATTTCACCTTAATTCTTGTAACTTGTGGGTCTGTACAATCATCAAACCGAATGCAGTATCCAACTTCATGACCCAGCAGCGCACCCCTCTCTTCAGCCACTCGGCCTGCAAGCTAGTAGAAGAGAGATCTTTCAGCATGACACACAACAACAATGGACATGTTTTGCAACAGAGATCCTTTTTATATATTTGCATTGAAGCAAAGGCAAGAAATCAGGAGCACAAAGCCACCACTGATCGAGTACCATCGGACTGTTTGTTCCTTGTAAACGTGGAACAAATTCTATTTTGAGAAATGATGTTTGAGCAGACATTTTGTGGTTACTAAATAAAAAAAACAAAATGTTTGAATGGATTAAATATTAAAAGGAAAAATAGAACATTTTATTGTCCCAAAAGAAAATCTCAGGAAATGACATTAAAAACTATGACACACGGTCACTTTGCCTGAACTTAAACCAAGGATAGGGAATCTTCAGCCCATGGGACAAATTAGGCCCACAGCTGATTTTTATTGAGTCAGTCCCCAATTCCTGAATCTGGTCCACAGATCCATGGCATAGATCCATGATCTGGACCCTATCCATACTGAGCACATCCACTCCCAACTTCTATGTGGCATGTGGAGGTACTAATTTTCAAAGTGGCCCACAAGAGGAAAAAGATCAATCATCATTGACTTTAACAAGAATTAGATCCGTTTGAGAAAGCTATCTACTGTGATGAGGACTCAGCAGTGGCTATGGGTACAATGCTTCTTCACCATTAAAGTCACTGGGGTCAATCTCATGCCCCACATGCACACGCGCGCAAACTGTGCGCATATCTATGAAGAGCACATTGTGCCGTGCGGATCCCATGCAGATCCCACTTGGGATTGCAGTCAATGGGAACTTTGCCATTAACTTGGATGAATGGAGAAACACAACCTATGAAAAGGTTAAAGCAGCAAGAACAGCACCTCACCCTTCTATTCCCTCCCCTTTCAGATTTCAATAGCAGACACACATGGCTCTTCACTGCATCCAGACTCTGTCAGCCATCCTCACAGCAGGCAGGGTATATATCGTTTTAAACTGACCCAGGCCCTGCAGTCTCGGTGCTTTCCGCCTGGAGGCAGTAGCTGACTGGATGCGGCGGAGCAGACGGAGGCTGAATCCTGATAAGATGGAGGTGATGTTGGTGGGTCGGGCGGTGGGGGTAATGGCTCCCCTCGTTGAGGAGATCTGCCCCCCACTGGCTCCCCGGGTCCAGAGCTTGGGAATCTTGTTGGACTCCAGCCTTTGGCTGGATTGCCTGGTAGAGGAAGTGGTGAAGGGAGCCTTTCGCCAGTTACATCTTGCACGGAGGCTCTGGCCATATGTTTCAGACTCCAACCTGGACACCCTCATCCATGCGTTCATCACCTCAAAGTTGGATTACTGCAACACGCTCTATGTGGGACTGCCCCTGGTGACAGTTTGGAAGCTGCAACTGGTGCAGAATGCGGCGGCCCGTCTTTTGACAGGAACGGGCCATAGGGAGCACATAACACCAGTGCTCCAAACTCTGTGCTGGTTGCCTATAGCGTTCCGAGCCCGATTCAAGGTGCCCGATAAAGGTTTTAACCTTTAAAGCCCTACACGACTTGGGCCCCTCCTATCTGAGAGACCACCTCACTCTTTGGGTCCTGGGGCGATCCGTAAAAGTCCGCAAGGGGTGCCTTCTTGGAGGTCCCCCGGGTTAGCCGGGGGGGCCACAATGGAGAGGGTGTTCTCAGTGGTCACACTGCGGCTGTGGAACTCTCTCCCGGAGGAAGCTTGACTAACCCCGAGTCTGTTGACTTTCTGCCGGGCCTGTAAGACCTGGCTGTTTGTCCAGGCCTTTGGGGAAGGGAGTGGGGGAGACAGGTACTGGGCAGGGGGTTGGATTAGGGAGGGTTTGGGTATAAGTTATTTTAATCTGGGGGTTTTAGGTTGTTTTAATTGTATTTTAGTTATGTGTTTTAAAATGTTGTTAGCTGCCCTGAGATGCTTGTAGCAGGAGGGGGCGGCATATACATTTTAATAATAAATAATTAATAAATAAATATATGAAGGACTCCCACTGGTTGGACAACTTTAATTAATGTAACTCAGTAGTTCTTTCAACTCTTGAGTGCTTCTTGGGCGCCTGCACACATTATACTGTTCCATGTTATTTTCTACCTTACAGGAGATTTAATAACACATTCATGCACCTTTTCTCATTCATCATTAAAATGTCTGTGATATCAAGGTAGTGAAATCCTTCTCTGACAATAACACAAGTTCTGTATTATGTTAAATTGGAATGCGTGCATGTGGTGAATTGAATGTTAATTTAACTCGCGCTACTACTACTACTACTAATAATAATAAATTCTCTAGCGCAGCGAGGCATACGCAGTACTTTACAGTCACAGATTTTGAAGACAGGTCCCTGCCTAGTGGGCTTACAATCCAAGATAGACAAGGGTGAGGGAAACACAGGTAAAGACAGTTACACTCACATCCCCATTTCTATAGATAGGAAACTGAGGCTGAGAGGTTGGGACTTGCCCAAGGCCACCCAATGAGTTTATGGCTAGGATGGAATTTGAACCATGGCTTCCCAGGTCCAAGTCCAGCAGCATATCCACTACACCACACTGGCTCTCAGGAAGTAGACAGCTTCCTTTCCAGCGTGCTGCCTCCGGGAACCATCAGTGCTTTTGCAGAGAGGAGAGAGAACTCCTACGAGGATACTTGGAAGCGTGAAGGAAACCTGACATCACATGAATTTTCTCAGAAAATTTAATAACGTGGGTATGGATCCATTAAACTTAATAACAGATCCCTTAAGGTCATGTGAATTCACACACCCATCCCAAAAAGAAAGAAAGTAGGCATGCAGCCCAGTAGGAATCTTCCTTGACCACTGCCTTTGTACGAGATACTATCTCATGCAAAAATCGGCACGTGCACAAGCAGTCTTTGAAGAGCAAGACATCAACATTCTGTGTATCTCAAATTTTAGACATTATTTCTCCTATAGCTAAAATCAAAATGGGAACAATCTAGATGGTGGGAAATGGCCTGCACTAAATAAATATACTTCAGCATTTGAAACTAAATCTTTAGACATTACTGTTAATCCAAGCAAGGTGACCCTGGAACATAATAGCACATGTAGCAGCTTTACTGTCATTTTTCCTGCAAAGATACATGCTTTGTATCCTGCAACGATACATGCTTGCAAACATCCTGAGCCAACTAAAAGCAGGTCCCACTGCCCGTGCTGCACAAATATATAACCCCTGAAACCTTCTCTACTGAAATTTACTGTTTATTACAACTTTCATAACCTATTCAACCAGTTTACACTCAGCCTCATTGACATGCATATTTAACAGGCAATTTCAATTTACACTGTATTTAGAATAGCAATGTCATTTTCAAAAAAGTTACACCATGGTTGACAACAATATTGAGGGTGGGAAATGCATGTATGTGCAAATATACAGCAAGAGAAGGTTCAGCTGTAAAACTTAGGCTATCAGTGGTTGAACAAAGTTTACATTATTTATTTATTTACATAATTTATACCCCTCCTGCCAAGGTAGCTCAGGGCAGCTAACAATTCATAAAACAAAACATAAAATATAAGAATAGAAATACATAATAGAAATACAGCATAAAAACAATACTATCTATGGAGAACAGGAAAGTATACAAAAACCCTACCACCCTAACCCTCAATCCCCCCTCTTCACCCTCCCTGAAAGCCTGGCAGAACAGCCAGGTCTTGCATTGTCGTCAAAAGGAGGAGAGGTCCTGGGCCACCCGGGCCTCTGCCGGAAGGGAGTTCCACAGCCTAGGTGCAGCCCCCGAGAACGCTCTCTCCATAGTCACCTCAAAGTTCCCCAGGTATCTTGAGGGAAGTTGAGGGAAAAGACTGTACCTTTTTTATTTTTTTATTTATTTTTATTGAGTTTTCCATCTAAACCAACCAACAAGTGTAGCACTATCCAAAATTCTACATTGTTTACAACTTTGCAATAAACATTCCCCACCTCCCTTCCCACTCCCCCGCGTTTGACTTTGTTCCTCTTCTCTTCATCGGAGGCTGAGAATATCCCTTGCACGTATGGACCCTCTAGTTCTTATAGTTCCAGCAAATGAGTGACTCGTCGCTCCCCGTCAGCCTCTTGTAGCACCTCAACGAATGGTTTCTATTTAGCTCTACAGGCTTCTGTGTCCCCTTTTAATTCTGCTAATACTTTTTCCATTGTCATGTTTCTCCAGAGTCTATTCTCCCAATCCTTCCATAATGTATTAGTTTCTCCCTTCCAGTTCTTTGCAATTGCATAAAAACCCGCTACCAAACATTCCCTTACAATTTCCCAATTTTTTTGCATATGTGCTATAGCGTGACCCAATATGGCCACCTCAGGTTTGAATGGTAAATTAACTCTAGACATTTTCCCTATAAATTTCCGTATCTTCCTCCAGAACTCCACTACTCTGGGACAGGACCAACAATGATGCATCAAGTTACCTTGATCGTCACAGTCCCTCCAGCATTTACCGAATATATTTTTATCCCAATGTTTTATTCTATCTGGGGTTAAATAATATCGATAAAATATCTTTAAAATTGTGTCCTGAGAGTCTAGTGAGTTGTAATTCTCAAAAATGTATCACCTAATTGACGGTTTGTCCTCATCAATTTTAATTTGTAGGTCCCTCTCCCATTTGCTCCATATCTGAAGGGGCTCCTTCACATATAACTTCTGCAAGGCACCGTATACCCTGCTGAAACCCCTTTTCGTTATCGCATGATCAAACAGTACTTTTTCGAGTTCTCTGGGCTTATGTTGAAATTCAAGCACTACACTCTTACGTGTGAAATAGCTCTTTAATTGCAAATGCTGAAAAGCATTTACCTTCTCCTTCATCTGTGTTTCTAAATATGTAATATTTCTGAACCCTACCGATGTGAAAAGCTGTTCCGCCCTATTAAAGCCATGCAGCCGCAGCTGTTTTCTGAATGCTACAGCCACATTGCCTTCACGCAACTCCACTCTGTCAATTTTGGAATACGGGGAGGCATTCCCTCTGACTTGTATCTTTTTATGCCATGCTCTCAGTGTCCCTCCTGCGAACGGGTGTATGTTCCATCTTTTCTTCTCTATCCTACCTACATCTAGTATATAGTCTGTAAAAGAATCTATCTTTAAGTTTTCCATTTCTATATCCAGCCACCTAACATTCTTAGGTCTAAAATACCATTTTTTTTATAGCTAGCAGCTGAACTGCTGCATGGTATTTACACATATCCGGCATTTCTAAACCCTCTTTTTGTTTTGGTCTAGTCAGTGTGGGGTGTGCTATTCTTGTAACCTGACCTTTCCATTTCAGGTTACTTAGAATCTTATCCAGTAGGACGAAGAAGATCTCCGGAAGGTCCACGGGTAATGCTGACATCTTATACAGAATTCTTGGTAGAGACATCATTTTAAATAAATTACCTCGTCCCAGCCAGGAGCAGGCCAGTCCCTTCCATGCCTGTGCATCCTCTAACTTGATCTAGTAGCTCTGGGTAATTTTCCTTATATAGGTTCTGTAGGTGTTTAGTCAGATTGATGCCTAAGTATTTAAACCCTTTTTCTGTTATTGTGAAAGGAACTTTTTGCTTTAGTTGCTCCTTGCGGTTACGCTCCCGAGCATAAATCATGGCTACCGATTTATCCAAATTTATTTTGTACCCTGAGACCTCACCAAAGGCGTCGATTAGGTGTAACAGCGGTGCCGTAGATTCCTCCAGGTCTGTCATGAATAACAATGCGTCATCCACATACAAAGCCACTTTATGTTCTTCTCCTCTAACTTTAATACCTTTAATTAAATGATTTTGACAGAGGGCACATGCAAACACCTCTAATACTATATTAAACAAGAAAGGGGACAGAGGGCATCCCTGCCTTGTTCCCCTTCCAAGACCAAAAGCTTCCATCTCCTCTCTGTTGATCAACAATTTGGATTCTGGCCTAACGTATATGGCCCTAAGTCCCCTCAAAAAATCTCCATCCATCCCCATTCTCTCTAAGGTATGAAACAGGAAAGGGACCTCAAATCGTTCAAAGGATTTCTCCGCATCGGCCAAGATGACCAGGGCCTCCACTTCCTGTTCCTCAATCTGCTGTATAAGATTTATTGCCCTCCTAATATTATCGGCCCCGTCGCCTCGGCAAGAACCCCACCTGGTCCAGGTGAATTAAATCTTGGATAACATCCCTCAGTTTTCTTGCCAGGATACCCGCGAAGATCTTAAAGTCCACATTAACAAGTGAAATGGGTCTATAACTTGCTGGGAGTTCATGTTTCCTTCCTGCTTTCAAAATCAATGTTATATGCACCTGATAAAATGTCAAAGGCATTACCCCTGATTTTAAGATCTCACTGAACATCTGTTCCAATGTAGGTATGATTTGATCCTGGAACAGTTTATACAATTCAGTTGAAAAGCTGTCCAGACCTGGTGCCTTATTATTGGGGAGTACATTAATACCCTCCCTTATTTCATCCCTCGTTATGACCCTATTTGAAATCTTTGCCTGGTCTAAGTGTAATCGTGGGAGTGTCACATTGTTAACAAAATTTTCTATTTTTCTAGGATCCGGTTTCTGAGATGTATAAAGTTCCCGATAGAACGAGACAAAGGCGTTTTTGATCTCCCTCCCCTCATTAGAGATTTCACCATCCCTTTTTTGCACAGCTGTTATTATTGTTCTCCTGCGCAGGTTCTTTGCCAGTCTTGCTAAGACTTTGCCTGCCTTGTTATTATTTTCAAAATAAAAACATTTTATTTTATTCAATTGTTGCACTGTCTTTTCCATTTCTGCCATGTTAATCTCGTTTTTTAATTTTATTATTTGTTCTTGATGCTGCTGTGCTGGTTTCAACCTGTTCATTGACTCCAAACTTTGTAGTTTCCCATATAGTTTCCCTAATTCCTCTTTCTTTTGTTTGGCCTTCCCTACCTTCAGCGTTATAAGTAGGCCCCTCCAGACCGCCTTTCCCGCCTCCCAGAGTCCCTGCAGCTCCCATGGTCTCCTTATTTTCCTGAAAATATAGTTCTATCTTTTCAGCTATTTCCTTCCTGCCATCCCCTAATTTAAGTAAAGACTTATCGTATCTCCAGAATATCCCCTGTTGCGACCTCTGTTCCCGTTTCAACAACAGGGAGGCAGTTACCGCATAGTGGTCTGAAAGAACCACTGGGAATATCTGACATTTCCTAGTAGCTTGCAATGTCTCCTTGTCACCCAGGATATATGTTATGTGCGGCTGAGTAAAATGTATACTCCTTTTTTCAGGATTCATTACCCTACAGATGTCATTTAGTTGGTATTCCCTGCACATCTATTGTACTTTCATCTGCCATGGCTCCATTTCCCCCCGCCCCCACCCTGCCGAATGATCTCTCCCCCCAAGGTGAACATTTAAATCCCCCATTATAATTAACATCCCTTTTGCTTGTTTCTGAATGAGGGACAAGTGTTGCTGGATAAAACTTTTGGTCAGAACATTGGGAGCATATAAAGTCGCAATTGCAATTTGTCTACCCTGTATAAGACCACATAGCATGAGAAACCTTCCATCCTTATCCCTATGCACCTGGTCTACCACAAACCCACACTGTTCCGTGAACCCAATCATAACCGCCCTTTTCTTTTTCCTTGCACATGAAGTATAAATCATTGGAAATCATTTAAATTTAAATCTTTTTACATCTTGTTCAAGCAGATGCGTTTCCTGCAAGCAGAACATATCAATCCTTTGACCAAATAATAAATTGAGAACCCTTTTACGTTTTACTGGCGCATTCAATCTTTGAACATTCAGCGTCAGGCATTTAATCACCCCCGTGATCCCTGTTTTCCCTCTCTTTGTCGTGCCTCACTTCCCTTACCCCTCGATTTTGTTACTTCTCCAGGCAAGCGCGACTTTCCCCCTAAGTCCCAAACAACAACATTCCCCCACTCTTTCCCCAACTCCCCTAGGCCCCAACTGAAATCCCTTGCCCCTTCCAAAGGGAAGCAACTTCTTTGAGGGACTATGCTGCCAGATATAGAAAAGCACATAGAAAATCATGCTCTAATGTTCACCCGCCCTGCTCCCCCGACCCCACATTTCAGTTTCTTGGCATGACTGTCAAGGATTCCTCCCCACAGGCAATGATATCATTATTTAGGCACACCAATCTTACAAGTCACCCTAATTACTCATCTAAACATCTTGGCTTCTATCTGCACAAGCTTTATGTTTGAGTAAGAAGCTTTCCAGGTCCTCTTTGGCTTCAAACACTCTCCTTCTACCATCCCATATGAGGGCCATCTTTGCTAGGAAAAGGAGGTGAGGGTCTACTTTCATCTCTCTCAGCATCCCAAAGTATTTGTTCCAACCCCTCCTCTTCTCCATAGTCTCAGGGGCATAGTCTGGTGTAATTCTGATTTGTTTTCCTCCACATTGCAGCCTTTCTACCTTTCTTGCTAGCATTAGGATTTCCTCCTTTTCTGAGTACCTCAAGAAATTAACAATAATCAGCCTTGGGAGCTCCCCCTCCTTAAGTTTTGCCCTCAGGGCCCTGTGAGCTCTTTCCATCTCGATGGACCAGAGGTGCTGCACTTCGGGGAAGTTTTCTTTAATTATTTGTTTGACCAGGTCTTTTATATTCCCCTGCCCAGCCCCCTCCAGTACTCCCAGAAATCGGAGGCTGTTCCTCCTAGATCTATTCTCGAGATCCTCAATTTTACTCCTGCAGGTACTCATAGCTTCTCTACAGTTCTTTCCTTGCTCCGTTGACCCCACCATCTGTTCCTCCACTGCTAAAATTCTATCTTCCACTGACCCAATCCTCGTTGCAAGTTCCTCCAACTTATTATTCCCCCTTGTCCACTGAGCTTTGCAGTTTGCTCATTTGGCTTGCCAGTCTGTCCCGTGCTTTCTGAGCTGTTCCCAGCTCTTTTTTCACCTCCTCTTTAAATTCAGCTAGCAGGGCGGTAATTTGCTTAAGCTGGTCCTCACCTCTGTTCCCTCTTTCCTCCTCCGTTGCAGCGGGGACCGCCATTTTTTGTGCTGCCTGATCAGGCTGCTCTGAGCCCACAGCTCTTGCAAACAGCTCCAGCGTGTTTTTTGCAGGTAGGGATCTGCTCCCCTTATTCCTGCTGTTCATACCCCTAAATCTTGGTGGGGTCTCCTTGTTAATCCTTGCGGTGTGCCGGTTCTAGTGTGGGGGTCAGGACGGAGCATCGCGGCGCGCATGCAGATGCTATTCGCGCATGCGCAGTTCCCTCGGAAAAAGACTGTACTTAATCATGATAGCAAAGCTTCTATTCGCTAATCACCCCTCTGCGTTCCAAACAATAAAATAAAGGCTGGATTAACTCACATTAATTCACTCAGTGAAGTGCAAGTATAAGCCAAGTTTCATGGCTTTTCAATCGCTGACCTCTCTTGAGATCCTATACCAATTTTTTATGGTGTTTTCGCAATATGGATGCATGGGAACTGAACTAACCATTATTGTGGGCTACTTATAACTATGACTTGCTTATTACAAGCCGGCAGTGTTGGGATGAAAGCTTAAATCCCAGCTGAATACAATCTTCTCTGTAGGACAGTCTACTAATGAACAGCAGAAAGCCAACATCGGGTGAAAACAGACATGTGAGCAGTGTGGCGGCTCCCCACAGAGCAAGGCAGGAAACATCGGCCACCACTCTGAGGGTCAGGGATGGACACCAAATTAAAAGGCCCGTGGCTGGAGAGCTGTCCTGCTGCCCACACACCCCAGGTAGGGGGAGCCCACAACAGATAGGCGGGCGGCCTCACACCCACCATGACAGGTGGCCATGGCAACCAGCTATGGTGACCCCCATCCCGCAGTAGGGATGGTGAGGACAAACAGATGCATTGGCCTGCTGTGGCCCACATGGGCTGCCACTGGTCTGGGATATGCGCCCAGGATCATCCAGGAGGACTCATTCTGTGCCAGCTGCTTACCTGCCTCGGGGCAGTAGTGGGTCAGCAGGGAAGCAGACGTGCACTGAGTCCTGAGTCACAGCAGGCCAGCATTACAACTGTTTTCACCCACCTTCTCTCAATGAAGATTTAAACAAAGCTACTTTTGGCCACACTCCAATGAAAGGTTAATTCAATATAGTTGAGCCTTTGGTTTTGTTCTCAAGCATTCAAAAGAACAGTGTTACACCAACGTTATTCAGGAGTAGGAAGAGAAGTGTATTTCTGAAGAATCAGGAGTACATACTCCCATACAGTTTATATTTTGAAGTAACTGTTTGCATGAATGCTTGTCAGTGTATGGCACCTACAGTTCAGCAATCATTATGTTTCTGGTAGGAGGCAAATACTATTTTGGTTTACACTAGTCATCTGAACTTTACTGAAGCGGAGTAGTTACATGATGCAATTAAATCAAAATGGTTTCTTCAGTTTACCTCTGTTCATCTGCACAGGTCCGTGGCTATTATGTTTCTTGCTTACACACAGAAATGCTTTCCTTATGCTAACCTGATCATTTTCTACACAGTTGATTGCCTACGTGCACCCAGAATTTCAGGTGAGATCTTCTCACTACTCTTCCCCCTCAACCCAGGCACTCTATATTGTACTATCAGCCTACTAAATCAAGTTATTCTCCTATGTTTTAAGCATCCCTGCTTCCTCTCTCAAAACCTCCATCCTCTATCACAGTTAGCTGATGGGCAGCCTGCTCTTAAAAATCTATTTCAATTAGTTAAGGTAATCAATAAAGCAGAAACCATGCCTCCACTCACTCACTAATGGCTCGACTGTCCAGACAAGTGTCAAGGTTATTCCTACAGTGAGGTCACAATGTAGTAAATTACAATAACCAATCAAAGGACAAAAGCAGATGCGAGAATGACAGTGCAAACTTAAATTTGACATCTGTATTTGCAGTGCACACCATCTCACATATACTGCACTATATGATCAAATGCATTACAGGGACTGGGAGAATGAACCCTCTAAAGCACGAAGTTCAAGTCCCTACCAGATACAGGATGGTGTGGTACATAGGCCAATGATCTAATAAGGAGCTAGGAATCCAAACATTTGTTTTTCTAAGCCACCGCTTTCCCAAGTGCATATGGGAAATATATTGTAAAAGGACAAAGTAATAATGACAGAAACAGACACCACTCCACTGATGCATCCCACTCCTGCAGCTCAATTTCTACCCCTGCTTTCTACCCCTTACGTCTTTGACATTTCTACCCCTTCCTTCTCTGACATTTCTTAGGTAACTCATACTAGTCAGGGTGAACAGTGCCAAAGTGCTAAAAACGCTCTACTCTTGACAAATAGGATCTAAAATAGGTTCATCACAACCTCATGTTCACATATGACCTCACATGAATTGAAGCCACACTTCTTTTTAAAGGAAATGGGCAGTAAATTAGACCATACCAACACATGGCCTAGTAAAAAAAACAAAAAACAACTTTCACTGCAGAAAAAGATTTAGGATGGTATTTTTATTGTGTATAAAACTTAAGAAATCCCTTGTACCTCAGACAGCCACAGACTTTACAGCAAAAAACAACAACAAAAAAATAAAGTTTTTTAAAAATCTAGAGGAACTCACAGAAACAGCGGCAACTCTGCGAGGCTGTGTCACTCCAACCACTCTCGCTTCCGCCGTCCAACCAGCTTCTGCTAGATACTGCAAACAAACCAAAAACTTTTGGAGTCAGTGTCTTTATGTTTGAGTTAAGTCATCTGTAAAATAGCTGCTGTATTATCTTACACACATCACAGTAGCATTAATCAATAGGAGAATTCTGAAGGAAGGGGTTTATTTATTTTTAACTTCCTTTTTTCACTCTTCCTCCTTTTATATTTCCTGGATAGTTCTCAGCAATGATTTCTGAATATTAGTTTAGTGGCTGTGTTGAGCCAATAAATCTGTAGCTATGTGGATATGGCATGGAGAGTCAATTTAACATCCTCTACAAATCTTGATTATTTTTTTATACTTGTCTCAAAAGATCCATCATTTTAATAGACTATGAAAGAGTGCAAAAAAAACAAACAAACCATGCAATATGTTTCTCCCATTATGTTACAATTATCTAGCAGAGAGTTTTGGTAAATAACACTTGTCCCTATTACCACAGAAAGCTTTGAAGGAATTGAGTTGAAGACAATAATGGAAGAATGATGATCATTCCTAAATGCCAGTCCCAAACATAAGCAGCAATATTTGTAGCATGACTTGGGACACAAGTTCAATTCCTTTGCAAAAAGAAAACAAAGAGGGATTTTATAATGCTGCAGTGCCAGCTATTGGCTTGCAGACAGACAATCTCTCAATACCAGAATAGGTCCTCAGTCCTGCAACATCTTGTGCACAGAGAGCAAGATACGGCTGTCCATGTGCAACACACTGCAGGATCAAGGTCTATAGAAGTATTGGAGTTATCCTGCCAATCAGCCAGTAGTAACTATATAAGGGAGAAATATAAGACTGTTACAAGAAAGCACCCCTTTTCATGTAGAGTGAGGGCAGCACCTAACATCTCCAAAAGATCCCTATTCCTGATTGGTCAGCCAGAAAGGTAAAACAAAAATCAAATTGAAGTTCTGAGGTATTACACAAATCACAAGACACAAGGACATCCCAAAAATTGGAAGATGGGGATTAATCGTATACATTCTGGCATCCTCTCTCTTCACTCCCCCTTCCTACCTGATCCATTCTACGTTTAGTAGCTACACTCATTTGTTCAAGAAAAAATGTTGTTTACTACTTAACTATAGGATTCAATTAACACTTGCAAACATTAAGTAAAAATAAAACAACTGGAATCTGCAGAAATAGCAGCTCACTAGGTAGCACCCTTGCCCTATAGTATTATTATTATTATTATAAGCATTTATATAGCGCCAGCGATGTACCTGGCACTTTACAGGGAACAAGATAGACACGGTCCCTGCCCAAGAGCTCACAATATTTCTTTTCCACTCTGAAGCAATGATTCATGATCATCCAAGAGAATGCAACCAGAATAACATCACATTTACACTCACTTGTGGAATCTGGGTGCTTTTCCCACATCCCGTTTCTCCAATAATCACCAGCGTCTGATAGTTTTCCACAAGGTATAGAATGTGATTTCTAAGCTAGAAGAGAGGAGGATATGAAATTACAATAAATAAAGCTGCACAAATGAAATTTCAATAAATAACTGAAAACGGTACACAGATTGTTAATTAATTTTACTTAATGAGTCTGTCAGTAAACTAAAAAATATGATTCATCAATACAGTGACCATGCAACAACAATTCAACACAAGTCAACATAACGATTGTAGTGAAAAGTCACTTCTGCCAATGAAGCATGAAGAATCAATTCCACCAAATGAAAAATGACTTCCATGATCACATTTTCAAAATGTAAAGTGATGCTTAAAAAGAAAGGCTCAAAACAACATATGAAAGGAACCCAGCATGTGTAAACTTAAGCACATCATTAAACATCATTTTGTACCTTAAAAACTGGCAATCTTTGTCTCTGTTGTTCAATAGAAAGGGATGCATAGGGATTATAGAGGACTGCAACACCAGTGCTTTCACCAGCACTTTGCCTCTCCTCTGAGATACTGACACCAGGACCTTCTGTACCTGCATGACATCAAAAGACTTTAATAAAAAGACCGACAGGACTTTCCCCCCTACTATATCACAGTCTACCCAAAGTAAGTTATTTCATGTCCTTTGCCTTTTACATGTTATCTTCAGCATCTTCATAACATCTTTTTAGGTAGCAGAAACAACAAAAGCTTCTTCAAAATTAAGCCTATATTACCATTTCTTAAAATTCCTACTACATAATCCAAGAAAAGGGTTTGGGGAATTAGCAGAGTAATTAAAGGGGGGAAATATATAGGTGGTTAAGTCCTCTCCCGACAGCGACTTTAAAAAATCCAGGGGGTGTGAAGGAAGCAGTAATTTAAAACCAGATTTCACTCAAGAGGCAAGGGAAAACTGCAACATCAGCAAAAACTCCAGGATACCACTCTGAGCAGAGTGTTAAGGTGCAATCCTTTAGCGGCTGACCCAGATTCTAGGACCTACTCCCTATGAGGTTATAAAAAATAGTACTCGCTGGACAGCTCAATCCACTTCAGGGCTCACAAACCCGGGGCGGGGCAGGTCAGTGCATAACACCCGGGACAGCTAGAAGTGCAGAATCATGCGGCTCTGATCCAGGGGGAAGCCCTCTGCTTGGGGAAGCGCACCCTGGACAACACTGCCAGCTGCTAAGGGATGCCCTCAGTCCAGGGGGTGTGGGACACATGCTAGCCTCAGGATGGGGACGAGGGCATCCCGGCCGGAGACAACCCCCTACCGGTCCCTGCGACCCTAGGGGGAAGAAGCCCCCCACCCCCCGTGAGACACCAGGGTGGCCGAGGGAACAGAGCCCGGACCCCTTCGGTGAGTGGGACCCTCAAGAGTCTTTCGCTTCCGTCCGGGGAGACTCCCATAGGGCAGAGGAATGAGAGACCCCGCACTGACCCCTCCGGTACCAGCCCGTTCAGCCCTTACCCGGTTTCCAAAACTTCATCGGACCCACGGGCGCCGCCATCTTGGGGGGAAAGGTCAAAAGGAAGCGGAGCCCCTACCGTACTGGTGAGTCACATGATGGCGGCATGTGATTGGTTAGCGGTTGCCATGGTGTCTCCTTAACGGCTAAGACGCCACCGCTTCTAAAATAGCAGGAAGCGGCAGCCCCCTTCTTTCCCGCCGGGCCTTGCAGGGTCCGGAAGTACCACCGCCGGGAGCCCTGTTGTGTGTCAGGCAGGGCAGCGGCTCCTTCCTCCGGGTGGGGGATAGGGTTGCTCCTATGGACAGAGCGCATTTCTCATGTCTTTGGAGGCAGCCAGGCTAGTCCCCCCCTGTGGCTACAGACCTGCTCGTGTTTCAGCTTTCTCAGAGCCCGGTGGCCACCCTAGGAAAGTAGCTGGGTAGAGAGGATTCCCTTGTGGAGGAGACCTGATGATTCCCTGCTCGCTAGAAATCTGGGATACAAACCCATTCTTTGAGACTTCATGGACATAAGGGGCGAATGGCAGAGAGCCCTGTAAGGGATGTGGGTAAGGTATAGGACTCTCTACCTCGTACTTGGGTTTGACCCTTTGTTGTTCGTGTCCAGTTCCTTCTGAGTCCACATTTGGTAAGAGACTGTCTTTTGTATATTTCATTGCAGTGAGTTAGGGTGAGACCTTCTGTATGGATAAGAGCTGGCATTAGCATTTAAAGTAGGTGCATCATGTGCAAGTCCTGTTGATTCCGGCCTCTGCTAAGTGGTAACACCAGTGCTATACGCTCAAGAGTAGCCCATTGCCTGTTTGCTATCACAAGTCTCCATTTCCTCCCATCTAACCTGGGAATTATGCTTACTCACAAAGTTGTGGTGACATCAACTGGTGGCTGTGGGAGGTACTGGGGGTTGGATGGGTTTATACTTAGGGTTGTGGGGATGGTGGGAGTTTTGAGGTGAGGGTGAGAGGTTTTATTTTAAAAAAATTATTTGATTTTGAGCCACCCTGAGCCTTTGTGGGAAGGTCAGCAGATAGACTGAAAGATATAGATATAGATAAATCTATCTATCTATCTAACATGTTGATGGTTGCAAAGTGTGTTTTTTCATACTTAAAAGCACTGTACATAAATATTGTTATTAGTACACATATTTGCAGCATTCCTTTGTGATGCTTGTGTTATTTCTGTGATGCTGATATTGGTGCATACCAATATGAATTGGTATGCACTTAAGTGTCTGGTAGGGTTTATCTATCGTTCTGGGAAATGTTTTCAATCTGAACACGGTTGGGGGTGTGCTTGACTCTTGTTACTCCAGATTCTGCCTTTCGGCCTTTTTTCATATCAACACACTTGGCTCTAGTAGCTGCTCCTTTTGGCTTTTATTTATTTATTTTTTAAAAAAAGAAGTTAACAGAGATGCACACAAGGGTACAGTGCAGATTAAAACACAGGTTTTCTAGCTTGACAGCTGCAAAACTTTGCTTCACCGCCACACCGCTAATGCTCATGTGGCAGCGTTATAATTAGTTAGTTTACGGGGTAGTCTGTCAAGTACTTTAGTAGCTAGATTAAAAGCATTGGCCAACACTTTCTCCTGTAGCTCTAGTAGTAGAATTTGGAAAAGGTAATTGGTAGGTCAAGGGTTCAAAGCTGGCCCTTATGATAAGCTAATGTGTGTTTTTTCTAACTTTGTTTAAAACATAAACATTCAAACCAGCCTCAGTGTTAGGAAATGGGTTATTACCTAACATTGAGGTATGAGGGAATCCACTCAGGAGAAATGTTTGGAGTTAGGGAAAAGCTTTACTGTCCGAGGGGTACTGTGTACAATATGGAGCTCAATGGTCATGGGGTGGGGGGAGGAGGAAAGATGTTATGGAGCAAAACAGTTTGCAAAAGAGCATTGAAACAAAGATTGGAAGGTTACAGATTCAGGTTTGTTGAGGAGAAAGATTGTTATATGTATACAATTCCTTATTTGTTTTGTTTGTAATTACTTTTTAAAAAATAAGCTCAGCTTCAAAAAATAGGCAATTGCCCAGTGTATAAACTTGCATAAAGTTACAGAATTCAGCATAGGCAAATAATGTCCCTCATTCTGAGTGTCTTGTTCCTCATTTCAGAGTTCAGAGGTTGAGAACTGTGTTGATGTCCTGATTGCTGAGCTTGTTGAACATGTTCCAGGTTTGATCACTTGCTCAGCCCAGGAAGTAATAAATACATTCCATTAGGAGAGGATTGTGTAGACCTTTAGTCTTTGAATACTTCCCAGCAGAGGGGGTTCTGACTGCTTTGGTTGAGGTGGCACTAGAAGTAGTTTTAGTTTGTTTTTTAACATATTGAGCAATAGAAAAAGCAAGCCCAGGTTTGCACTGCTGCTGCTGGAGTTTCTGTGCACAGAGTATGTGTGGTGCTACGTATAGAGGACTTCTGTTTGGGACAGGTTCTATCCCAGTTAGAGAAGGCAGAACTGTGTTTCCAATTTCATTCCCCCCAAACAGAAACATTTGCATTATGCAGTAAAATGTACGAGATCAACATCTTTCTTTGGGATGGCAGAGTGCTGGATCATTTGAAGGAGGTGGTAGTCCAGCCTCTGCTCAAGAAACCATCACTTGACATTGATTCGCTTGCCAGTTATTGGCCAGTCGCTAACCTTTCATTTTTAGGGAAGGTAACTCCAGAAGCATCTAGATAGCCTCAGCTTTCTAGATCCCTTCCAGTCTGGCTTTCGCCCAGGGTATGGCACTGAGACTGTGCTTGTAGCCTTGGTTGATGACCTGCTACGGGTGATGGACCAAGGACGTTCGACCTTACTGGTCCTATTAGATCTCTCCGCAGCTTTTGACACGGTTGATCATGAGCTGTTGGTGACTCGCTTGCGGGACTGGGCAGGATTGGGTGGGACGTTTCTACAATGGTTCCGTTCCTACCTAGCCAGTAGGACCCAACAGGTGGTGCTGAGGGATGTCATCCCATGGCCTCTCGTGTGGTGTCCCACAAGGTTCTATTCTGTCCCTACTCTTGTTCAACGTGTACATGCAGCCATTAGGTGAGGTTGTGAGGTGGTTCAGAGTGAGTTGTCATCAATATGCTGATGACACTCAGCAGTATCTCTCATTTTCATCGGACCCAGGCCCGGCAGTCTCTGTGCTTTCCCAGTGTTTGACGGCTGGTGTGGACTGGATGAGGCAGAGCCAACTGAAGCTGAATCCTGACAAGACGGAGGTAATGTTGGTGGGGAGAGCAGCAGGTGTGTCTCCCTCTGTCATTGATGGGGTTTGTCCTCTGCTTCTCTCCCAGGTGCAGTGTCTAGGGGTGCCCCTGGATTCCCATCTCCACTTGGAAATCCAGATGGAGATGTTGGCAGAGGGGGCTTTCTTCCAGTTACAACTGGTTCAGTGACTTCAGCCTTATGTCTTGGACTCTGACCTGGCCACCATCATTCATGCTTTTGTTACCTTGAGACTGGACTACTGCAATGCGCTCTACGTGGGGCTACCCTTGGTGACGGTCTGAAAGCTGCAGCTGGTGCAGAATGCAGCGACCCCAGCTCCTTGCAGGGTCAGGTCACTGGACGCACATTATACCAATGCTCCGTTCTCTGCACTGGGCCCGATTCAAGGTGTTGGTTCTCACCTTTAAAGCCTTACATGGCCTCAGCCCAACCTAGCTGCAGGACCGCCTCACTCCCCGAGTCCTGGTTCGGCCCCAGCAGTCTGCTAGAGGCGCCTTCTTGGAGGTCCCCTGAGTAAATCTGTGGGCTGCTATGGAGAGGGTGTTCTAATATTTTAATTGAATTAATATTGTTTTGTTTTTATTTGTTGTAAGCCACCTGTGGTTGGAGAGGGTGGGGGATAAGAATTTTAAATAAATAAATAGATACTTGTGTATGGAGTGGAGAAGGGGCACAAGTGGATCTGAAGCCACCATGCTTTTCAGTAGCATCTCACTCTGTCAGTTGCCCTTTGTTTAATAGATGGAGATCGTCAAATGACTTATGTGGTGGCCTGTAGAAGCAGAAGCTGTGGGGTTAGTACCACATATGATTGAGAAGTCTAGATCTGTTATATAAGCTATATTTTTCTTGAAAAAGTCTTGCACCATCCCTGAGGCACCCAAAAAAAAACAGAGGTTACTTACCAGTAACTCTGTTCTTCGAGAGAGCTCCGCGTATTCTCACTCTTGGGATTTACTTCCTGCTCCGCAGGTACCGGAAAACCTCTCGTCAGCAGTATCCAGGCAGATTACGCCTGGAAAAGACTAGAAAAGGTGAGGGCTCCGCCCCCT
>QEPC01010958.1:1329170-1345842 GCA_003113815.1 Sphenodon punctatus
TCTGCACATATGGTTAGCAAGCCTGAATATCAATATATTTTGCATGTTTTTGCTACTGTATAGGGCTAGAGGATTATATATATATATATATATCTCAAACAGGGGTTACATAGACAGAAATTTGCCAAACTACTGGTTTAGGCTAGATCAAACCACCAGTGACAGTAAGCAGCATATGTTGTTTAGGACATAGGGTAAAAACAATGGCGATAGTAGCCTACGAGTCACGTGCATGTTACACGACCACCTATTGTTTACTCACTTCTGCCTCAAGGATTTGTCTGCTGGAGAAGGCCAGTGACACAGTTTGGACTACTGTTGCCCTACCTATGTGGGGTCACCTTCCATCTGGTCAGCTTGTGAAGTCCTGGCATGAGGCAAGGTCCAAGAATCAGACCCACAGGATCAGCCTCACTCCAGCCACCAAACAGCTGAGACTGGGGGCAGGGACTGGAGGAGCATACTTACCCTGTGACTAAACAGCTGATCAGGGAAAAGAGCTTCTCCAGCCTCGACTAACCAGCATATGTTAGTCCTCCAACCTATTTGGCAGTCTGGGTGAGCATATGCCTCCAGGGCATCACCACCCCCATCAGCTGTTTGGCAGCCAAGGTGAGTGCATGCCTGCAGGCCCTGCTCCTTCAACCTGCACCCCCAATCAGCTACTTGGCAGCAGCTCTTCCCAGGGGGCTGATCCTGCTGCCCAGCAGCATTCTCAGTGTCCCATCCTCTATGAATAGCGCCTCAGTCAACCTGTGGCATGTAGGTACTTGTGATGGCAGCCCCCCTGCCTGCATTCCTCCGGGAGGGCTGCTCATTTGGACTGCCCTCCCCAAAGTTACACCCCAAGTGTGGTGAGTGCAGTGGCCCTCGCTGGGCTGGGGGAATCTGACTTGCCCCGGTTTCATTTGTGTTCACTTATGGTAAAAGTTAGGAGACTTTCTTTTTAACAGCACTGAGTTCCCTTATTTATTTCAAGTAAGTCCACTCTCTTTCCCTCCAATAGGGACACTAGAATCACCACAAATATATATATTTCAGTTTGTATACATTACATTTAAGCAACAGTTTTGAAAAAAAGAGTATTGGTAAAGATTTTGAAATTGAACTCAACCCCATCACAAAGTGACTCCCTTTGTTGTGATAAGGCATCATTAGTTTTTATATAAAATTGAACATTTCATGTGTGGAAAGGAAAAGTGACATTTATAGTAAATCAGATTATTATGTCCAGTTATGTCACTCTTATTTTTAACATTACACCCAGCGTGAAAACATTTACATAATGTGCAACTCCTTTTCACCCACTTTTTGACTTGTAATACTCTTTAAAACCATGGTAGTGAGTACTGTCTGATAAGAGAATGATGCTGTTAGGCTTTTGGTATTTTCAGGGAGTCAAACCAGTAGTTTTGGGGGGTTGGTTTAAAAAAAAATTAAAAATGCTACAACGAAGTTTGGACTAGGCGATCAGGGAGGTGCCTTCCAGTTCTAATCATGTGTAATTCTAAATTTTTCACATGTAGCATGGAAGTAATTTACTAATTTCAGAATAAGAAGCTTTTAAGACACTTTAGTCCTTATTTTAAGATTCTACATGTAATGCTCTT
Organism: Sphenodon punctatus; assembly: GCA_003113815.1. NCBI lineage: Eukaryota > Metazoa > Chordata > Lepidosauria > Sphenodontia > Sphenodontidae > Sphenodon > Sphenodon punctatus. The sequence goes on from QEPC01010958.1 coordinate 1,330,781, forward strand.
TTTAAAACACAGCTCACTGTACTTCACTTTAACTTTGCTTGACACTTGCAGAATTTTTCTATTGAGAGTCTGCCCGCCTCTTCCAGGAGCAATGAGTTCGGGCTATTTCATCATCAGCACCACCACTTTCAACGTCAGCTGTTCTGCCATAGTCTCAGATCACGTGACCTGTTTTAGTTTAAACCCATATTTCTCCCTCACTCCACATCACAAAAACTAGTGCGGCAAATCACTTCAGATAGCCCCCAACCGGCCATGATTTCCCCACCTGGTGTTGGTTGAAGAGTGCCCTCAGGAGTAAAAAGTCTTTAATTCAGTTGTTTGCCATTCTCCAAACAAATGAACAAGTACTAACATTCAATACATTTCAGCTACAAGACAGCAAAATTCAGAAAGTAACAGTATACATCCTTTTTGCAAAAAGTTATAAACAAAGATAGATTACAATAAACTTTTTTTACTACCAAAACTGATGTTCATTTAAAAAAAAAATCCATTCACAATTCAAATGGGTATGTAAAACATTAAAGTACTTATTGAAGCAAGGAGCTGCAACAGCACTTAAAGTAGCTGATGCGCTGTATTAAACTATAGGATGAGTAATTAATGGTTGTAGCAAAAGGTTTTGCAATGAAAATGAAGTTCTTGCTTCTCATGCCACTTGCTCAACCCCACATCACTTGAAAGAAAGAAAAAAGTACCATATCAAAGGCTCACTTGACTAGCATTGATCTGGATCTAGCAAATTCATTACGAGGGTTTTTTTTGTTAAGAAAATGATTACCAATTAAAAGACATCGGAGGACATTCCAGCTGCTGGAGACCTTCCACTATTACTTCTCAAGCAAATAATACCACAAGCTGATGTCTGTTGGCCTGTGTCTTTTGCTTAGATGGCCTTCAGAGAAACCAGAAGCAGTACTATTTTCTTTTGATTTACAGTGTGTTTGCCTAACCCCACCATTACAACATTGGTCTACTAGACAGGATTGGACAGTCACTGTGGGTTCCTCTTGTTCTGAGCACCCGTTATTCACCTGTCTATGCTCCACCGTGCTCTCATGGCTGCTGAACCATTCCTCTGAATTAGTGATGGTGAAGCTTGAATTAGGATATTCGATGCACACCTTGCCTCCCTGGAGATATGAAAACAGGTCTGTTTCCTTTTCACATTTCCTGCAAATGCTCTCAGGTAGAAAAATTCCATTCTCCAGATGTTTCCCCCAGTCACATCTCTGGCAGGCATTATTTTCCTGAACAGCTCATCAAACATGCCACTCTTCTTGCAACTGGATAAAAGCTTGGGGTTGATGGGCTTTGATTGAGAATACAGGAGCCGGAATTCCAAGTCAAAGTTTGCAACTGATGGGCCCGAAATAATCAAGATGTTACTGCGGTTTAACTTTCCATCAGTCCATGTAAAACTATGAAGCAAGCAAGCAAGCATGGAGTTACTTTTATTACACACTAAACATGCCCCAAACCCACAGAAGTGAAACAGAGTGTCAGCATGGGAAGGTCTCTCAAGCATCATCTAGTCCAACACCCTGCTTAGCTTACAAGGTAACTACTTCTGCCTTTTAAAAAAAAAACAAAAAAAAAACAACCACCTCTAGTGACGGAGAACCTACAGCGTCTCTAAGCAAACTGGAAGTTTTTCTTGATATTTAGCTGAAATCTAGTTTCTTGTAATCCGAGCCCATTATTTCTAGTCCTCTCCTTTTGCAGTGAAAAACACTTCCTTGCCATCGTCTTTGTGGCAGCCCTTTAGATATCTGAAGACTGCTATTCTAACATACCCGTCTCACTTCTGTACATTCTAGACAAAGTAAACAGCCTTTACTTACTGTATCAAAACATATCAGGTTTTTGGTTGAGTTTTGTTTTGGGTGGGGGTTTTTTTGAGCAAACATTTATGATCAGCTACTCAAAACAGTGGGTGCTTTTAGACAGATAACAGCCCCACCTCTGCTCCACCGCACCCCCGGGTAGCCTGTTGGTCTAAAGGCAGGGCATAAGATGTGATGGCAAAACAGGCTGTCCCTGCTGTAGGGCAGCCCTGCCAGCAGTGTTCAAGAACATCCTCGGAGCACTGCTGGCAGAGTGAGCCAGTCAAACCCAGGGCACTGGCCCAAGTCGGAGCTGCTGTCGGTCTGCTCAGCGGATGGCTGCTGCAACTCTGCTCTTGGCCAGGGATGGAGGTGGGGGTGAGAGGTAACACCAGAAAGTTGCAGGTGGCAGCCTAGAGTGTCGGGTGACCTTCCCGCAAGGTGTGGGGGAGGTGGACATCATGCGGGCAGACTGTGGCCCACAGCAGCTGCTGGGTCCATTTAAACCCAGCCCAAGAGGGGCTGGAAGCGGGCAGATGTGAGGGGTGCATCCCTGAAGCAGTTCCAGGGTGGCCAGCCTTGTGTCTCTGAAAACACCCAGTGTCGGAACAGAATCCTATTCCCATCCCCCAAAGAAGTCACAGAAATCCAGATATAGTACTTGCCTGTAGGAACCTGTTATCACCCTAGTGCCATCAATTAACATGAACTTTTCATGCACATTTCCAATAACTTTAGCTCCTGACCTCATGCGATAGGTGTTTCCAGTAATGGTCTGGACTCTCATCAGCTGTTTCAAAATGAAAGAGAAAATAATTTGTCCTATTTGATTGTAAGCTTTTTGATGAAGGCACTGTCTTTGTTATGCATTTGTACAGTATCTAAACAATATGGGGCCTTAGTCTCGAACTCAAGCTCTGACACTACTGCAATCTTTTATCTAGTGTAAATTGACTGTTGCAAGCCTCTTTATGAAGCCTTCAAGCAACAGACTCCAGTCATGTAGATGAACAAGAAGGAGGGCAGCTAGTTCAAGCAATTGCTGCTGGCACAATTAACTCAATTTGCAGTGGCCTGACGGTGTGCCTGGGGCAATCTCTCAGGCTATTCTTTCAGGTTACTACCTTTCTCACCATGAAACTTCATGAGTACCTTATTGGTATAAGAAAGACTCCTTTGTAAACCAAAGATCAAGTGATTTCTCTCAGAAGGGGAGGAAGGTGGGGGTATTAAGGCCATTGCTGGTGAATGGTATAATCCTCCCACTTATTTTAGGAGCAAAATTACTATTCCAGCAGGTTCTTGCTTGATTACTAAGCAAAACATTATGCCAAAATTCAAACCTGAGAGTTTAGTCTATGTAAGTACGCTAAACAAGCTCCTTCAGGCCTCCATCCATTAAAGTCAATGGCTCACAATTGAACTACGAAAAAACATTCTCTGCATCCTTTGCTAGTAACCTACTTAAGGTTAGTACACTGACTTTTCATAACAGGCTGTAGGGCATATCTTCACAAGGGGTTAATACAAGGTAACGGGTCTAATCTTTTATTATATGTGCTCTGTTAGCCAACACATGTTAAAATATATATGTGGACAGACAACTACGTTGTTTTTAAACACAAGCTTATTAAGCAAGGTAACTAACAGGATTAACCTTTTAAAGTGAATGGTAGCCTGTTTACTGGAGCTTTTTAACGCTATGATGTTTTTTAAAAGTTACACATTCTACCACGTGTAGCATCTTGTTCTGATATCACCTTAAACAACAGATTCAACTTTTGTGCTATTTATTCCTGAAAGCAAGGCATTCTCAAATGATTTTCCAGCAAGGGTGAAAAAAAACATAAATCTCATTGCCAGTTATGATGGCATGTCAAATATTTTTTAAAGAATGTATAGGTGTTATATTTGCAACTGGACCAGTGACCATTGTCCTTTCCCACAAGCAACATGGTACGTACCTTTTCCTGCTCAAGGTCAACCCCCAAATCTCTGCACATTGTCAAGAAGCGAGGGGAAGAAGCCTGATCTAGGAGAATGTACACTTTGACTTCTCGTTTTCTACAGGCTTCCTGAAGGTCTTTAAAAATATCTATATCTATGAAGAAATCCATAACAAGAGCAATAACCTGCAACAAGAGAGAAGGAATCAGTCATTACTTGAAGAAAACCTTCAGTTGTTTTTTCTCAGAGACTTTGCAGGGGGAAGGGGAGGAAATTACATTAGTTTCTAGATCAATAATTTCCCCAACTTGTTGGAGCCTTGGAGCACAAGGGTTCTGCTAAACAATCCACATTAAGAAGTTTAGGAACTACCTTTTTGGTGAGTAGGGTGCAAGTGGCATAATGAAGAAATTAATTCAGATAAATGTCCTGGGAAAGTAAGGAACACTTGAGGGCTTTTTCTACCAGTGTAGGTTACTCAAGAATGAGCCTTAGGTACATTGAAACATCAAATGACTCATCACTTGGCAAAACTTTTCTAATTGATTTAATAACATACAGTACAATTTACACCCTTCCCATTTCTATACTGTGCATGAATTCACCTTAAGGAGTGAGACATACCTTAAGGGCTCTTTCAGTTCCCTACCTCCAAGTAGATCTTGGGAAGCACCAGACCACCAGGCAGGGACCAATTTTACTGTTCTCAAAAGCCAGTTACGGGAGAGAGATTACTTTCTCTGACCAGGTAGCTGCCTCTAACCAAACAGCCAGCCAACGATACATGTTGCTGGATTACTTTTTGATATAAGAATGCATGGGAAATACAAATCCAGTCTACAAGGTTGATCCACATTGCCAAAATTGTCTTAGTCTTAAGGTTTACAATTGTGAAAAATGTAACACCGCACTTTGAAATGAAACATTATACCAGCCTTCTTAAAAATCAAGTAGCTTGTTGGGTATGCATCCATATACCTGCAACATTTATTAAAACGAGAAAAAGTTTAGTCCCAAAATCTGGGAAGAATGACTGAGTTCACCAGTGATCCACAAAATGTTCAAGGCTGCAGTTTTAGATATACAAGTACAAATTTGCCAGAATAGCAGAGATTATTTTTCAGTTATGCAAATCTGGTTTAAACATTTCATTTTTAAAAAACAAAATGCAAATAAGCTTATAATTAGATCCAGTCTGCCTTTGTAAGTTTCCTCTTGAAGTGTCAGCTACAAACACCTTGCTCTTAAAACACCTCTCCTAAAAACATGTGTGGTGCTATTAAATAAAAAGCTGCAAAATTTCATCCTAAAGATGGCTATATTTCCTTTGTGAGAAAAATTATCCCCATCTTTATTAGGCATATTGTACTCCAATATAACTTCAGAGTAAGCTAGAGTATAAATTGGAGACCATACCAATGCATGATTGCATGACAGAGAGCTACTGTTGGTAAGTTAAGCATTGTCACAGGTGACAAAGTAATAAACAAGCTATCCAGATCAGCCCAAGGTTCTATAAATCTTTTGAATAGGACACATGTTGCAAAAACACTAACTCCTAAGTGAGTGGTGATGGTGGAATTGGCTCTGAATCAGCGATGCTTTTACATGGGTGGGAAATGTCTGACCCTCAGCCAAATACAGCCCTCTTCCAATTTAGGGATCGGGCCCCCAACCTCAGCCCCTACTTTTTACCGCACTTTTCAGTACCTCCCCTTAAGCTAAGTTTCCTTCCCATAAGTGTGCTTCTTCCGCATCTGCCCCCTTCTCCCACCCTGATCATATCCCTAACCTTCCCAAGCCCGTAGCCAACCCACAAACGTTTACTAAACGCAAAACTTGCCCGGGAGGGAGATGGTTCCCTGCCCTTGAAAAATGCAAACCAGATTCAATCCGGATGATTTTAGCAGACAGTACTAGAGGATTTTATTCCCACGGTTTGCAGGACACGGTGCCTTTTGCGTGTCACTGCCCTCATCTCCCTACAGGGAAGAGATGAAGCAGATCAAGAACACCGCACGGGAGTTTGGTTTTATTCACCTCCTTGGCGGAGCGGATCTGCCTGCGCACCGCCTCCTTGCAGCTGTAGATCGTCTCCCCGAAGCTGGGCTGGAAATGCGCCTCCACTCGCGTCAGCCCCCGGAACGCGCCGCTCGGGAAACCCGGCCAGCCCAGCTCCAGCACGGGCGGCTCCACGTCCGATTGCTCGGGGAAATAGGTGAGCGAGGCGCTGTCCAGGGACGCGCTCAGCGACGGCTCGGCTTCCTTGGCCGCGGGAGGCGGCACAGCGGCCGCTAGGATGCCCTGGATCTCGGGCTCCGAGAGGAAGGCGCTCACCTTCTCCCGGCGCAGGAAAGCCCGGAAAGCGTCGCGGCCGCCTGCGATCAGCTCCTCCAGCGCCAGCCGCTGCGCCTCGCTGTAGAGATCGGGCCGCAGGCCGGGGGGCTGCCCGCGGGGATCTCTGTCGGGGGCGTCATCGAGACACTGGGACGAGTTCGCCATTGGGCGGGGGGGTTGGGGCGCTGCGCTCACCCGAGAGACAGAAACCGGGGAATGAACGGGCCGGGGAGAGACTCGGGGGCGCTTTATAGCGAGTTTAAACCCAAAGCAGCAGCCGCGCCTCTGCCATTGGCTGGCGAGGCCGAGGCCCAGCCCCGCCTCCCCCACGTTGCAGCCTGGCACAGAATGAATGAGCCGGCGGGCTCCCAGTACAGGGGAGTTCGAGCAGCGCGCAGCTCCTCCGTGACCCCCATGGGAATCAGGCTGAGCCCCGAAAGGGAGGTGGAAGGAAACAATGGGCGAGGGGGCGATGCTGACATCCCCCGCCCCATTTATGGTAAGTCTACTCCTCTATAGCTGGGTTAAGGAACTTTTTCCTCCCAGGGCCTCTGAAAATTATGCAAGTTCTGAAGGCTGCATGGACGGTGGAGATGCACTCAGCAACACCTTGTATATATGCCCTCATCTTTGCTCCCTTCGCCTCAGCTCAAAATCTTTCCGGGCGAATGATAGGAACTGGATCTAAGGGACAGATCCCTGAACGGGGAAGGGGCCAAATGAAAACTAGCTACCTGCTGTATTTTGACCCCTTGTCCTAGAGCCTGAATTCTCAAAAGGGGGGGGGGGGGGAAGGGGCATAAGAAGAACCCCAACAAACATCTAGCTCCACCTTCTCCCTGCATAAGAAGGAATCATCAAATTAACAGGGTGGAGAGGTTAAAACAAACAGAAGTAAAGCACTAGGAGGAAGCAGGGGCCTCAACTGCAATAGACAAGCAGAAGGGGGGAAAGAGAACCACTTCCATAATAAAGCTTGTATACGGTGGTGCTTCCCGATCATGTTTGCAAGATTCTATCTTTAGGCTAGCATAGTGGTTGGTGACCTCAAGCAGCAACAGCAGTGGCAAAGTATAGCAATTAGGATCAGTGACCTTAGCTGCAGATTGGCTATAGAGGTTCTGACAGAGTTTAGAAACTTTAAGTTATAATACTTGCACCACTGCCTCCCCATTCTATCGCTAACAAAAGTTAGTCAAATTGATTATCGTCTTAACTGTTTTTATGTTTCCCGGGACCAACACAACTACCAAGTGGTTTCTAGGTCCTAGTTTTAGATCCCATTGAGTTAGCTTCGTGGCACAAAGAAGGAAGGTCCTAAGCCCCCATACTGATCTTTCACCTTTAGTTAGGGGAAAGATGCACTAGTTACAATACTGTCTCTGCTTCAAAACATACATGTTCCTGATGTTAAGTAGTGAAAAAGCTGCAGCCTTTCATCCAGCTGGAAGTATAAAATTAGATTAGGAAGAATTTTGTTTTAGGAAACCAAAACGAGTTAAGAACTCATGATTTCTTTTAAGAACAAAATTATCTTTAAACTGGTTTTTAAAAGTACCTTGTACTTAACTGAGATACCAGCCCAACATAGTACAGATATTGTAAGTTACAGAGAAAGTAGTAGACGAACCAAAGCCACTATTCTAAGCAATAGAGAAATAAGCCACTTAAAAGACTTTTCCAACAAACTTTGCATCAAGGTGTTTAAGAGTAAGGTGGAGGATTTCAAACTCCTGATTCAAACTTGTCACCTAGCTTTCACCAGGACTAAAGCAAGTCAGCCAAAGCTTCCTGTTTACAAAGAATATGTTTTCTAAGTACAGTATAACATATTTTGGACACCTAAAGAGGAGGTACACTGTAAACAAGCTTCCAGGAAACAGTCTCCATAAGCCTAAACTTTATTAGCATTCTGGACACCAGGAAATACCAAGAGCAGTATGACACATCAGATAAATTCAGGTCCACCTAAAATTAAGGAGAGTAAAATAGGTTACCAAATGTGTCAGCATATTAAAACATGCTGTAATCTGGGATTTAGAATGTTCTGCACAGTCATTTGGGAGGTAATAAATAGAACAGTTGCCATGTGCCAGCTACTGGATACTTCGGGTTCTCTCAGATATATTTTCCACAGGCAGATTCACAGTAGGCCATCACATGGCATTCCTGTTATGACAGCCGCTTATCTGTAGTAGTTTGTTTAGATTGTATAGTTATCCTGCAGCGGTTCCCAAAAGTTATTTCTGCCACACATGGAGTCCCATGTTTTTCTGATGTTCACATGTTTTGGGGGGTACATAGTGTCATGGTTTCCATTTATGATATGTTGTACAATTCAAGAAGTCCCAGGCAAAGTTCCCCAGATATGCTCAAGGGAGACACCCTGGGGAAAGCAAATCACAGACAAACTGGTGTCGTATGTTTTCAAGAATTTTTAACAAAGTTGGTCATAAAAGTTTGTAACGAGGCAGTCAACTGCACAAAAAGTGATAAGATGAAGACAACCCTCCCCTCCACCAGAAGAATAAGGCCACTTTCAGACATTACCAGCGGGGCAGGAAAACATCCGTGATTGCAGTTATCTCTTGCTCTATTCTCACAGGAATTAGCACACGTGAGAATGCACTATGCTGGATTTTTATCCTGAGAGAACGTGTGTGCACCCCCCGTGCAGCTTTTACATTGACAGGTGTTCTTGTGGGATAAAACCGGAATAGTGCATTCTTACATGCGCTAATTCCAGTGAGAATAAAGCCACAATTGCAATCATGGAAGTTTTCCTGCCTCCCTGGTAACGTGTGAAAGTGGCATAAGGCTCAGGCTTATGGCCCACCAGCCACTTATCACAGCTTTTTTTAGGGGGGGGGGGGGCCTTCCCCCACATCTCTTCATGTATTCTGTTCATAAAACTTGTATCTGTACTGAAACAGATTTAGTTTGAGATTTTGTATATTCCCATTACATGAACAAATGTCCAAATATGAATTTTGCATACATGAGAATTAGGTGGTACTACTGAAGTGTTCAACTAAACAAAGGAGGTGTGTCAGAATGAACATCCAGTTCCATAAATGAAGTGAGAAGCAAACAAGACTTCCTATTACCTCATTTAAATAGAAACAAACACTCAATTCAATGAATTTGGTATTTGTTCCAAATATTAATTTAATGCCTAATCCTGATTCAAGTTTTAACACTGATTCAGTTTAACCATGTTGCTTGAAATTAAGATGGATGCATGCCCACATCCTCTTTACTATTTTTTGTGGGTTTTATAAGTTTTGTCTTGCTCCATTAGTGGCTGAAGGAGATGGACAAGTAGGAGAAGATAGCCCTGGAAAACAGTAAATGGGCCCAATCCACAAACCACTTAAAAGCCCTGTTAAAAGCCATACTCCGATGTGGATTATGGCCAATGCCATTATATAGAAGCAGTGTCAAATACCTTAAAGAGATTCCCTCCCCCACACTCTGCCCCTGCTCTTTCCCTCTAATACCAGGGGTATGGCTTGTAGTGGGGCGGGGAGTGTTTTCAGAAAGCATCATTAAGCCGATGGCATCTCTTTAAAGAGCAATACAGGGTTGTAACCTCTGCCCTAGATGCTACTTTAATCTGCTAGAATTCAGCAGCTTCCATATTTATTATTATGGAAAGGGCTAGTTATTAAAGTAGGACTGTGAATTCTACAAGCATGGAGGATATTTATCAGGAACTGAAAAGACCAAACATTAGTATGNGCATTGCCTCTCGCACTCTCTCACAGAAGCAAACAGTGCACACCTCAGTCATATTTACATGCATTACTGGAGTCAGCCTAAGCTAGGAGTAAAAGTACCTTCAAGAGTCAGCAGCATCTCAGAGCCATTTTCTTACACAACTTTTCACAAGTGTTATTTTAAGAGTTACAGTACTACCCCATCAACATAAGCATGCATGAATACAATAAAGATATTAGTATAATCATGATCAAACTGCCTTCTGACTTAAAATGCATATTTTTCTAGTGTATGAAACCACTGTCTTGAAAACTACTAAGTATTAGCTCATATAGTTTGCTAGTGTTGACCTTAAAAACTGTGCATAGTAACTGAATGTCAGTGCTCATAATTAAAAATGTATTTTAGCACAAGCACATACTGAGAGTAAAACGGTGCTTGGGGCAAAAAGTTGAAAACTTCATTTTCTAACACCCTTGGAAAAATAAGCTGACAGACAGTAGTAAGGTACCAGGACAGACTAAGGGTGAAAACAGACATGATGCTAACCACCCTTTAACCACTCTTGGTGGTATTTATGCATGTTGCAGGGCTGCATAGGGCACCAGTACAGCCCTGCAACATGCATAAATAACCACCAAGGGTGGTTAGCGTTATGTCTGTTTTCACCCTAAGAGTCTATCCTGGAAGATTAGAAGACTTCTATTAGCTAGAAGAGTGTGCAAGGAGACTGGATCTCTCGTGTTCTAGTTCTGATAAATTGCAGTCACTTATTCATCGCATACAGTGCAATATCTCTGAGGCTTATTAGGCTGGTGTTGCTCTCATGTCTGTGTCTTGGATTATACCCAAGAGAGTTGCAGCCCATGAAGCTTTCTGTAAATTGACCTCTCCTAGAAAGGATAGCAGCCATGTGGTTAAGCTTTGACCTGATGACAGAGTGGTGATACTGCCTCTCCTTATGCAGTTTTTGGAAGTACTCATTCCGGTGACTGCTCGGGTAGTCACTGGACCTAAGAGAGGGCAGTGAGCCAGTAGAGTTTGTCTGAGAGCACTGGGAAGATGACGAAGAGAGAGACCACAGGCTAGAAGAAGTTGATGTGGAATTTCCAGAAGCTGGAGATTCTTCTTTTGATTGTAGCTTCTGAACCAGACATTCTTCTACAGTCTCATCTTTATGTGTCTGAGTCATGGCAGCGTTGACTAGAACTGCAGTCTGAGTGCCAGCTCTTCTAGATGCAACAGAGGTTTGGGTTCCAGTTGTTGCCAATGAAACTTCTGTTTGTGTGACAGCATTCGATATTCTGGGCTTCTCTTTCCATGGTTCAGTTTGAGTTGACATGCTGTGCATCTCCTTAGGGTCTGTTATGGCCTCATTAGCACTGACCCATTCCTCTTCTCCAATGAAAGAGGAGCCAAGCAGATCAGGTCTAATGCCCATCTTGGTTCTTCGGGCATCTTCAGTCAGTTCTTTCTCAGACTTCTTGGGGGTACTGGACAGCCTCGCCAACTCTGCTCGCAAGAGGGTTCCTGCAGTGTAATCTTTACACTGCATGGTTTTATGGGCCAGGTGATCAAACACATCACTATTCCTGTAGCTGTTTGGTGGTCTAGGGCTGATGGGCGTCGATTGTGCATAAAGGATCCTGAACTCCAAGTCGAAGTGCTCAACTACTTGGCCCGAGAGCAGCAGGAGGTTACTGCTATTCAGCTTCCCATCAGTCCATGTGAAACTAGGGATGAAAAGAAAATCCAGTGAATCTCATCTTAACACACCAGTTACATCTGGTGCGTCAACTTAGGCCGTATGTCTTGGACTCAGATCTGGCCACAATCATCCATGCTTTTATTACCTCGAGACTGGACTACTGCAATGCACTCTACACTGGGCTACCCCTGGTGTTGGTTCGGAAGCTGCAGCTGGTGCAGAATGCGGTAGCCCGTCTCTAGACTGGGACGGGCCAACGCGAGCACATTACACCAGTGCTCCATTCTCTGCACTGGCTGCGGATAGTTTTCCGGGTCCAATTCAAGGGGTTGGTGTTGACCTTTCAAGCCTGAAATGGCTTGGGCCCTGCCTACCTGCGGGACCGCCTCAGTCTCTGGGTCTTGGATCGGCCCCTGCGGTCGGCCAGGGGCGTCATCCTCAGGGTCCCCTGGGTTTTCACCATGAGGAGGGCGCTTTCTGTGGCTGCCCCACAGCTGTGGAACTCCCTCCCATTGGGAGGTCCGCTCAAGACCTGGGTGTTCCGCCAGGCCTTTTCCGAGGGAGGTGGGGTGGGTGAGATGGGTTTATACTGTTAATTGTTGTTTATTGTATATTTTAATAGGTTTTAAAATGCTGTGAGCCACCCTGAGATGCCTGAGGCAGGAGGGGGCGGCATATAAGTTTTAGAAATAACACCAGCCACCACTACACATCTACACGCACACATGCATGCTACACAGCAGAATACAAGGTAAAAGGGTTAAGAGTTACCAAAAGGTTTAACTGTGAATTAGGATCTCTCACATGAACAGGATGCAATCCTCCAGCCACTGAAGTGGATAGCTCAGCTCACATTGACTTTAGTGAATGGGGAACTGCATCCATCTTGTACCTATGGAATCTAAGGCACTTTGTTGGCTATGCCACAACTGGGGTGGGTTGGCAAGAATTCCAGATTTAGCAGAACGACTGGGGACTAAATTTCAGCTCTGCCGCAGTACCAGATTCTTGGATGAAATAAACCTGGTCTTATAAAGCCAGGCTGCAATTGTTTAAGTTCTTGATTAGGTTTATCAACTTACCAAGAAACATTAAACACAACATTATTAATAAGGGCTGGGAGACTGGTTTTTCCTTCCGACCGTTTCTCCACTGAGTCAAGTGCCTCACTGAGAAGCCAAATTTAAATGGTTTAGGGCTACTTACTACTCCCAACATATGAGCAGCCCACAGGAGGAATACCATATGGATCAATTTGAATAGCTGGCTACTTTTGTTAACAGCAGCCAGAAAGTTCATGAATATTCAGATGAAAAACAAAGATTTCAAAAGAGCTGTGAGTTTGCAGACAGATGAAGTAAAACAGCACTGATCATTAGAACCAACCACTTCTGACATCAGTCGAGGTAGTACAGTCACTGCCTTGTCCAGTCAAGCCAAAATATCAGTAACTTGCAAAAAAAAATCACCAAAAAAGCACAGGACACAAATACTTGCCTATAGGAACCTGTTGCCACTCTTATGCCATCAACTAACATGAACTTCTCATGGACCTTCCCCACAATTTTGGCTCCTGACCTTGTGTAATAAGTGTTACCAGCAATAGTTCGAACTCTCATCAGCTGTTTAAAAGAGACAAAAAAGTTGTCAGTTTTAATAGCAAAGTAATAGGATTTTACCAGGAGTGATAGTAATAGGATTATACATGGTGTGGTCCTCTGACAGCAGAGTACACTAACCATTAGAATAGGCATTTGTCCCACTGAAGTGAATGGTAGTTGTGCCAATGCTAACTGCTAGCATGTGCGCTACACCTCTGAAACACTGTGCTGTTTGTGCATCATGCATAATGAAAAGGCAAACACTCCACCATACAGAGTCAGTGGGAGTTTTGCCATCATCTTCAGTTGGTGGAAGATTCTGCCCCCGAGTCTCAAGACAACTGATTGGCAACTTATTGCTGCTGTTAAAATGCTACTATTATTTGACTGCTACCAAATGCATTTTAAGTTAATAGGATCTCACTCATTCTGTAGGCAGAAGTTGATGTCTCACTGTGGTTTGCAAAATGGGACATACCTTTAAGCTTACATATTACAATCAGTAGAAGCCCTCCTCACACTGATGTGATTGGACAAAGATAAATGGAGAATGCGATCAGTATATAGAAACAAGGCCTTTTATTGTTTTTATTTGTGTAACATTTGCCCATCACATTCAGCATCACCAAGAGTGAAAAATATTCTTTAGGGCTCACGATTCCCTTCCCCTCCTCCTCTTGGAAAGTCTCCTGTGCAGGAACTTCCAACTCCAACTTGTTTCCCATCTAAGCACTCAGTTGGCCCAACAACAAATGAGGAAATTGTAGACATTTCACATTGTCACCACTGGGCTTTAGGACTGACCTTGGCATAAGAACGTGGAGATGGAGGGGCAGAGAAGCCTTCTCCAAGTCACTGTTCCAAGCTCAGGGCAACCCTGCATTAGTTTACACTTAGAAGATTATCTTTGTAAATAATGGCTTATAAAAAAAAAAAGTAGATATTTGGCTTTTTCAGTGAAGGCTAGGATTTTGTAAATATAGTATGGGCAACATCTCTCATCCAAATGAAACTATATCATGTGCACAGACAGGATTCAACAACAAGTTAAACAACTACATTTACTTTGTCTTGTTATTTCCTGGATGAGTGGTTTTTAAAAAAAAGTAATTTCCTTCTGTAAAGCAGGGTTACAGGTTTGTAGGCTTCCTGCAAATAGTGTTTGTCCCCATCAAAGATCTTGAAGCCTAGCCTAACTATATGTATTTGCAGAACCCAGCACAGTGGGACCACCTGATAGGACTCACGTACTGTAGTACAGCTAAGATAAGGGAGATCCTGAAATGTACTGCTGGCATGGGGAGCAGTACTACGTTGGATCAGCACACAGATTCAAGCTTGCCTCATGTAATATTAGTTCCCGGTCTTCAGATTTTATCAGTGCTTCAGGGGAAACAAGGCAGAGCATTTAAGCTACACTTCAAGTCAGGAAAACATTTCCGTCTTTCAAGGTGGAGGAAGGGAAAAGTGTACAGACACTACAATATGCAAATGGACATTTGGTGCATTCTTCTGCATCGCAAACCCACTTCCACTACTTACATTTTCCTTCTCAGGGTAGAATTCCACATTCTTGCACATTTCCATGAAATGAGAAAGAAAGGTTTGGTCCAAAAGGATGTAGACGGGAACCATCCGCTTTCTACAGGCTTCCCAAAGGTCACTGAAGATATCAATATCTGTGAAGGAATCCATAACCACAGCAATAACCTGAAAGAAAAGTGTCAGTAATTCAAGAGTTATTGTATAAATTCAAGAGTTCATTGTATAAACAGACCATTACTGTCTGCTACATAAACAAAATCGTTTTCCTGTTTTAGATCAGTAGCTCCCCACATCAGTTCTCTCACTGGCATCAGACATTTCTCCTGCTGCCATTTATTTTATTTTTTTATATTTTTTTTTTTGGGGGGGGGGGGG
>QEPC01010958.1:1358710-1399719 GCA_003113815.1 Sphenodon punctatus
GCGAAGTTGCAAAACCTGGCTGTTCGCCCAGGCCTTTGGGGAGGGTAGGGTGAGGGGTTTTTAGCTCCCCCACCTGACTTGTTATTTATTATATATTATTTAGCCCTGTTTTAATATTTTAATATTATTGTTATGAAATGTTTTAAACTGTTTTTATTGTATTTTATTGTTGGAAGTCGCCCCAGGCTGCTTTGCAGGAGGGGCGGGGTAGAAATCTATTAAATAAATAATAAAAATAAATAATAAGAATAATAAATGCTGCCCTCTCCTCCTACTGCTAAGGGTGCTGGTGTCAAATGGAGGATCTCACCACCAAGTCCATGTTAGACAGCCCTGCACATGCACAGAGCTGATAGTAAGGGGGGGAAACCTAGAGAAGTGGAGGAAGAGTTCTAGCATCCAGAGTGTTGTTTAACACAGGCAGGTAGTTTGTTAACCTTCCCTCTCCATTGCCATTTCCTACCACGTGCCAGTTGCACTTCCGGATTTCCTGCATCTCTGCCCCTTTACAATCCAAAAGTTGTCTTCTGCTGAAAGTTGCCCCCCCTCCCCCCACTATATTCTGAAATGGCACCCCTGCTAGCATCCAATGGAGGCCATGCTCCATGAGCTTCCCCCCTGGGGCTGCAGTGCTACGTTAGTGATGCCAGAGAAAGCCAGCAAGCTGGTATCTTTAATGGGACCAGCTTGGCTGGCAAGTGTCTACAAGCTTTTGAGTCTGACAAATCTTTTTGGCATGAAAAGTAAGACACCATACCTGAGCTTTGAGCATTTTAACAAGCTCTCTTAACTTGCCCTCAGCAATAGGGAGAATTTTGAAAATGCTACTATAAAAGTTAGTTATAACTCAAGTGTAGCACGTGAGAACAAAACCAGTGCTAAGTGACCTTATACATTTTCAGCCTTATACCTTTGCCACCCCCTTCATTCTGTCTGCCTGCAGATGCAATTTTTTCAGCCGGACTAGTCATGGAGATAAGCCACTGGTTTGTCTCTCTGGTCAAATGTCTTCACTCTTCTCTATCTACCTGGTGAAAAGGGTCTTAACTCCTTCCTGCTGAGACTGTATTGCTTTCCAAGGTCAACCTTAGAATATGCAGAACCCAGGAAGAAAAGAAAATTTGGCTACGCCCCTTTAATACAATCTGGTGCTTGCTTATGACACAAAAATTATTTTTGTGGCTCCTCATCCTGACCCAACAGGGCAGTCCTTTTCAGGGGGCAGGTTGTGTGCATATGCATGTGTGCTCTGCTGATGGACAGGGCCTACTACATCCACCCTCAATATTTCTTCCTGACTGCCAAGTCCCACCTCCCTACCCCAATCTAGCTACCTGGCCCCTGATGAGTCCTGTGGGACCCAAACTCCCACTGCTGCCCAACACAGCTCTCCATGGACCCCCCAAGAGACCCACCACAAAATGTAGCAAGGATCAGTGGCAGCAGGTGTCCAGGGGGTAGCATTTCCTATGGGCCACTGTCCTAGTTCTGTTTCTTTTGATTTCTGTGGGGGTGGAAACCTGACAGCATAGGCATGCTAAGATTCAACTCCAGCTATATTATAATTTCAAAAAGGTAATAAACAACCTCCAAGCAGACACTCCCTGCCATGTAATGAGCTCTCTTTGCATCAAATCTCTAGCTCTTTGAGCCAATCATTAGCTACCAGGAAATACCCAGCCCAGGACATCAATGTTAATTACTGGCTGTATATCAGACTACTGGTCCAGCTACTCCAGTATCCTGCCTCTCTGGCAGTGGTTAACACCCAGTGTTTCAGAAACAAGCCACGTCTCCCAACCATAAAAAAAATATAGGTCCAAGTCAGTTATAGCACTATGCAGTATGAAAGAGCATCTACAGTAACTTGGTGTCCTGAAGCATGAAGTTTAGCAACACTCATTTTGGTATTTCTCTTTACAACTTACATTTTATTAAATTCCAATGCAACATCTGACCTTACATTCTGGGCCAGAGAACTCTTTAGGTGGATAACATAAGAAGTGGCAGACCAACGGTCCATTGAGCCCAGCATCCTGTCTCCAACAGTGGCCAGTCACGGGGGCCTGGGAGAAGCACCCAACAGGTCACCGTGCTATCCATTCCCTGTGGGTCATCCCCAGGCTCCTGACAATAAGAGGTTTTGTTCCCCGATCCTATCTGGCTAATGATTGCACCTCATTTGCTAACAGTTTAAGTTCATCTGTCATTATCGTGAAATCCTTTGGACTCATGAGTGTGGGTTTTTGTTTATAACTTTCATAATCTAAGATTGATATCAGACATGGAATCCTCAAAGTAAAGATTATACATCAAGAATTCAGTTCAGACGCTGCTGCTATAGTTTGGGGACCAGTTGTGACCTCTGAAGCAGGCAGGGAGTTACAGTCATCAGATCAAAGTTTAAAAAATAAGGGCCACTATAAGAGCTGAGGGATACTGAGGTAAGGAACATCCGCTTGGTTGCATGGAGTTGTGGTGTTCACAATAAGGGGTGTCTTCTGTAATTAGGGGGAAGCCATATGCCCTATAGAGCTATAGGGTTATGAATCAGAGACCTCCCTTAAAGAAGAGCTTAGCAATCAAAAATGGCTCTAGCATACGACGACGCTAGACTGGGACCAACCTCCTCTTCCCGAGCGCACCCTTTAAGCACCCCCACCTCTAACTTCTACGCGGCCCTTGGGTGGGAAAAGGTTCCCCACCTCGGTTATATCTGAACTTGTTTGACCTAGACCGGTGTAACAGAGGGGTCTGCCGCAGCCAGAGAGCAGCCATCTGGCTGGCATAGCGCACAGCACGGTGCCCAGCAGGAAGGGAAGGTAACTGGGACAGGGTTGCCCTCGTTCTCACTCACCTCCTTGGCGGAGCGGATCTGCCTGCGCACCGCCTCCTTGCAGCTGTAGATCGTCTCCCCGAAGCTGGGCTGGAAATGCGCCTCCACTCGCGTCAGCCCCCGGAACGCGCCGCTCAGGAAACCCGGCCAGCCCAGCTCCAGCACGGGCGGCTCCACGTCCGATTGCTCGGGGAAATAGGTGAGCGAGGTGCTGTCCAGGGAAACGCTCAGCGACGGCTCGGCTTCCTCGGCCGCGGGAGGCGGCACAGCGGCCGCTAGGATGCCCTGGATCTCGGGCTCCGAGAGGAAGGCGCTCACCTTCTCCCGGCGCAGGAAAGCCCGGAAAGCGTCGCGGCCGCCTGCGATCAGCTCCTCCAGCGCCAGCCGCTGCGCCTCGCTGTAGAGATCGGGCCGCAGGCCGGGGGGCTGCCCGCGGGGATCTCTGTCGGGGGCGTCATCGAGACACTGGGACGAGTTCGCCATTGGGCGGGGGGGTGGGTTGGGGTGCTGCGCTCACCCGAGAGACAGAACCCGGGGAATGAACGGGCCGGGGAGAGACTCGGGGCCGCTTTATAGCGAGTTTAAACCCAAAGCAGCCGCCGCGCTTCTGCCATTGGCTGGCGAGGCGAGGCCCAGCCCCGCCTTCGCCTTTCTTTGCGCCGGGCAGGGCAGGGATTGGCTGCATTTGAACTTCTTATTATTAAACCAGCCCTTGTTGCACGGGTCTGAGGAGCCGGGACAGCCTCCTTCCTCCTCCAGCCTGAATGGCCCCATCCCCAGCCAGCCTGAAAATCTCGGGACAATTGGAAGAAGCAGCACGAGGTCATGGAGCCCGGACAGCTTAGTCATTTGCATGCAATCGTCTTGTCTCCCGTGAAGGAAAAGGCTCGCCTCCCGTCCCATTGAGTTTAATGGGAGAGGGTCGCGTTCCTTAAAGCATTATGAAATCCTCCTTTATCACTGCCTTCCCCCACCGGGCTCACCCTCTACTTGTCGCATTTTAGGCCCAAACGGCAAAACAGACCGCAGTTCTCAAACCAGTGGAGCTACTCTGGAGTAAATAGCTTTGGAACTAGATTTACATTATGACTCAATTCCAGTAGGGCTAGCCTTTGACAGCAGGGGCAATAGGAGCAATTGCCTCACAGCCTGTAGTTTGTTGGGGGTGGGGTCACAATTTGTCGGGGCCACACGACTTGGTACCTTAGGGAGCCTCCCTGACACAAATCCTGAAGTGCCTTGGGAGCCCCAACACCACAATGGCTGTTCATAGAGCAATAACCCAATGGCCATTTAAAGCCCTAAACAGTCTGGGCCCTCATAGCTGAGAAAGTTCCTCTCCTTCAATGCCTCATTGTGGCCCCTGCAATCAGCCAGAAGTGCCTCCCTGTGGGTACCATCAGGTAGGCTGCTTTTAGACATGTACGAGGCACTCGTGGCTTCAGTGGTGGCTGGCGGGTTTTGAGGTTGGTGGGGCTGGCAGAGCTGTAGGGTGGGGCTTGTCCATTGTAGGTGGAGTCTCCAAAAATCCAGCAACTAGGAGTTATCAGCGTTAATATCTGATGGACAGAACATTATTTAACACTGGAAACTCCTTGTTGCTGAGTAAAACCCTGCCACTTGGAGACAGAGAGAACCCTTCTACTAGCATCTCATCCATTCAGCAGATGAGACTCCTCTCTCGCTCTCCCCCCCTCCCTCCAAGAGTGGTAGTGCCATAGCAGGATAAAAAAAACTGATCACATATTTAACACATACAAAACCTCAGGGCCACAACAGAATGGCTGCAGCATGAAGTTCTGAGTAAAGCAGAATGGCAGATTACACATTGCTGTTGCACTGTAGAGAAATTCCCCCTTCCCCCCGAAGAAACCTGGAAAAAAGCTGCATTAAAAAAAAGATAGAAACCTGATTTTCAACCCCTCTTCCCCGCCACCCCCAAGAGACTGGAAACAGAAGCTCCTTTTGGCACAGGACATAGCAAGATGGAACATTGGTTGGCACAGACCACCACAATGGTAGAAGCAAGGCAACAAAATACACAGCAGTATAACAAAGAATTAAAATAAACAACACAAGCCAGCTGGAAATACCATCAAAGACCTTGCCGCCCCCCCAAAAAAAAAACACAACAGGATTCCTTCTTAGTTAAAATAGTAACAACAATAGTAATAGTGAGCTATTATAATAGTGAGTCACCTGTAATGGATCCAAAGAAGCCCATCCAAAACAGCATCCTACCTACACTGTATCCCCACCAGCCAATGCCTGTCCAAACAAACAGGCCCTTTTCAAAGTCTGAGGAATTGGTGCTTCTTTGGTTCCATCCAGCACCCCACCCCGTAGAAGTCACACCTGTGGACAACCAGTGCAGCGTATCCAGCAATTTCATTTAGGCAGGTTATATTCACCTTCTGCATCTGCCAAGTTTAAAAGCAGACAGACAACCTTAAACCTCACTTACAAGCAGTTTTAGCAAAGATCCACAGAACAGACACAGAGCTTTCCCCCAATCTGCGCAGGTTAAACTGTCAGTTTCAGCAAAGCTGCAGACTCAAACCATTCCCACAGGTCTGCCCAGGTTCAAAGTCCCCAAAGGCATCCAGAGACCCCCAAAGACAGCAGCAAAACAAACACTCCACATTATCAAGTGAACAAAACCCACACCACATTCCAACTGATCTTGAACCAACCAACTTTATTCCCTATGCACAGATATATAAAAACCACACATAAACCAGAAACCAACCTACAATGAGGCACCTTAATTTAGGCAGGTTATATTCACGCATTAAAATGTCAGTTTCAGAAAAGCTGCAGACTCCCCCAGTGTCCCCAAGTGACCCCCACTCCCTCACTGTGTCCCCAAGTGCCCCCCGCTCCCCCACTGTTTCCTCAAGTGGCCCCCACTCCTCGGTGTGCCCCCACTTCCCCACTGTGTCCCCAGTGTGCCCCCACTTCTCCACTGTGTCCCCAAGTGACCCCCACTCTCCCCCAGTGTCCCCAAGTGACCCCCACACCCCCACTGTGTCCCCAAGTGACCCCACTGTGTCCTCAAGTGGCCCCCAGTCCCCAACTCCCCAGTGTGACACCACTCCCCTACTGTGTCCTCAAATGCCCCCACTCCCCAGTTAACCCCCCACTCCCCCAATGTCCCCATGATGTTCCCCTGGCAAAAAAAAAACCCTACCTGATCGCAGACTGCAGACCGGTCCGGAGTTGTAATGACTGCCAGTACCGCTGGGACCCAATCAGCGAGTCAGCGAGGTCTGAATGAGACCCCGCCCACCCACAAATTTCCCACCTTGCGCAGCCGCAGCCTGAGAGAGGTGACTGCAAAGGCGCCCCTCCAGGCAATTAAAATGGCTGGGCAATGGGTTCCATTAGAACCCATTGCCCAGGCTGGCCACACCCTCCAAAAATTGCTTCTGAGTAGTTCGGTCAGCAGTGCCGACCCACCAGAAGCTGCGGCTGCGCACTACTCCAGCCATGGGCAACCAAAGCTATTCTTTAGTTTCTCCCTGGCAGGTGCGCATGCACAGAAGAGAGAGTCGGGGACTCTGTTACTAGCGTTGTCAGCTGCTGCTCTGTCCATCCTGCAGCATGTGAGCGGGTCAGCATAAGCCGCGCAGCGCACAGGACCTTAAAAAAATTATCCTCCCAGAGTCGAGGATCATTTTTTAAAGGTCCTGTGCGCCGCGCAGCTCGCACTGACCCACGCGCATGCTGCAGGACAGACAGGAGCTGACAGTGAGTCATGCGAGCCATGCCGCTGCCTGCAGGACAGACTTGTGGTGCTGGGACTGGTGCTGGGGTGCTTGTGGGGCACCGCCCCCAGCGCCAAAGTGAGGGGCTGCCCCTGCGTGGTTTGTAAAAACCCCGCGGGCCGAGCTTAGATGAGACCTCACGCATTGTAGCTGCTCAATATCGAGGTTTTTAGTTTGCAGTTTTAAAAGCACATGCCAGCAGCCTTAGTCTTGTTCACAGTAGAACAGGAACGCAAGGGAACAGAGCTTCGGCACCTTTCTGCAGCCCCCCTCAGCAGCCTTGGAGGGGGCTCTCATGAAGAGCTCCTGCACTTTTAAAATGACCACTCCACACTGTTTGTTCATATGGCAAGGGCTTGCAGGGGGGCATTCTCAGTTGCTGCCCCAAAGTTATGAAACTCCCTTCCCCTGGAGGTCTGTTTGAGCCTGAACATTTTCCAGAGGCGGTGTAAGACCTTTCTGTTTATAAGGGCATTTGGCAGGTGAGGATAGGGGATTTGGAAGGGTGCAAGGGAGAGTTTGGATGCGGGTAATGGGGAGATGGTATTAGGTGGGTTTGGAGGGTTGTGGTTTTTTAAATTTTATTTTTACGGTCTGTAAGCTAACCTGAGCCTATAGCAAAGGCGGCACAAAAATATTTATTTTATTTATTTTCACTAAATTTATTTGCCACCCCCTCCTGCCACAGCAATTCGGGGCGGCTTACATTTAAAAACATATACAAATATATAGTAAAAATAACTCCAATATAAATATAAATAAAAACAATGGAATCCCAAGACAGAGCTAAACCCTTCCCGCCCCATCAAAAGCCCGGCGGAACAGCCAGGTCCTACACTGTCTTCAGAAAGAGGGGAGGTCTGGGGCCAGGAAGACCTCTGTTGGGAGGGAATTCCAAAGCCAAGGTGCAGCCACTGAGAACGCCCCCCTCATCATTGGCACCCGGGATACCTGGACCCAGTGAACAGCAGGGGCTGCTCCAGGAGCCGGAGGGTGAGGCAATCCTGCAGATAGGCAGGGCCCAAGCCGTCTAGGGCTTTATATGTTAAAATCAACACCTTGAATCAGGCCTGGAAGACTATAGGCAGCCAGTGCAGAGAATAGAGCACTTGTGTAATGTGTTCGCGACGACCCATCCCCATAAGGAGACGGGCCGCCATGTTCTGCACCAGCTGCAGCCTCCAGACCATCATCAGGGGTAGCCACACACAGAGCGCATTGCAGTCGTTCAGTCTTGAGGTAATAAAAGCATGGATGATGGTGGCTAGGTCCGAGTCTGAAATGTACGACCCAAGCCATCACACCAGATGTAATTGGCAAAATGAATGAATAATCAATATAGGGTCTGTTTTTCCATGTGCATGCAGCATGCAGCTTCTGGCACCTTAGCTTTCCAGAGTTTCTTCAGCCTTAGCCTACCTGTGTTTCTCCAATGCGTCAGTAGCAATCTACAGCAGGAAGTCTCCTATTTGTTGCTGATTTCATCCTCCCTCTAATAAGTTTTATAGACCTGATTTTTCCTCTGCTTTTCACCTTGTAAAATCATTTGCACATGAGTCAGATTAGGGGAAACAAGGAAGTGACATTCTTATAAAGTCATTCACAAAATACACTCCACCCAGATATGTAGCCAAGAAGAGGAAGTATGTGTATATTCAGCTAACTATGGTTGTACATGCTGCTTGCCTCCCCTCCTTACAGCGGGGCCGGCTTGGTTATGGTTATGCAGTGGACTAGGCAAGGTAAGGTTTCCCAAGATTTTTCCTGTGAGACCCCATTTTGAGGTTTAAATATAACCTCCGACTTCTTAGGTCAAGACAAGCAAAGTGTGTCAAATATCACTTTCACACCTATGGGAAAAGGTTGTTAGGAAGCCGGCAGATCTCCCCTTTGCTCCAGGCTCTCCAAATCTATTATGCCTGGTTCATGTATTTGAGGCGCTCTCTGCATTCATAGCAGCTATACACCTTGCACAGTTGGCAGAGTTTACCACTGATGGCATCTGTCAAGATCAAGGTATAGGGCTACAGAAAGCTGCTTTACAGGCAATACAAGCCTCCCTTATGTGGAGCCTTTGATTTCTGCATAAACAAGAATTAAAAAGAAAAAGAAGGTTATGTTAAAAAAAATTAATCAGACGATAATTACAGCTGGAGGCCCATGTAATCCTATTTGATTTTTTAAAGCTGTTCTTCTAATTCAAGTCAGACTGTCACTTCTTCTCAATCCCAACTAGCCCGCACTCCCATTCTCAGCTGGCTTGTAAATATTGCTGGCTGCAGCAGGTACATGTGCACCTTTTCACAACTGAACACCTGGGGAAGGTTTTAGCTTCAGTTCTCAACAACAATGTGTGTTTTTAGAGGGACACTTGCTCCAGTCCTGCTCCACCCCACCCCCGGCTGGCCCATCCATATAAAGGTGAGCCACACTGGGGTGACGCGGGACAGGAGCGGAGCAGGTGCTGCCTGCTCTGGGCTAGCTTACGGGCCACCCAAACCTGAAGCACTGTCCGGGGGCGGAGCAGTGGTCGGTCTACTCACAGATGAGCCACTGCAGCTTTGCTTCAGGCTGGAGGTTGCCCTGGCAACAGCCATAGAGCTGCAGGTGGCAGTCTAGAGTGGCTGGCGATCCACCTGCAGCTTTATGGTGCAGGGGAGGGGGGCGCTGCACGGGTGGACTGTGGTCCATGGTGGTTACCGCCTCTGTATAAACCTGCCACAGCTGGAACAGTCCCAGGGGTACCCCCGCGTCCATTTAAAAACACCCAATGATGTCAGTCCTTACACTTAGTTACCAGCACAGAACAATTATTGGGCTCAGCCTTAGGGATGGGCGAACAGAATGCGGTTCGGATGTTCGGTTTGAAACCCGAGTTTGGGTTCGATGGTTTGGTTCAGCCGAGTTCAGGTTCACTGAACAGTAAAAAATAGCGCTGTTGAAACCAAAACCTAATTTTTGGCCCTTAAAAGATGTTTTTCCTGCCCCTGAACTAATCCGAACACGACCGAACTGTTCGGTCATTCGGGAGTTTGGTTTGGACGTTCGGTTCGGACGTCCGAACAGACCGAGTTCGGTCTGAACTCCGAACATCCAAACCGCGTTCGCCCATCCCTACTCAGTCTTAAGGAGAGCAAGGCAGCCATGGTGCTTATCCTCTCAAGAATACAACTCCCCTGGGATGCCTTTTTGTTCCACCAGTTTAATCTGGATCCATTATATTGGTTGACTGTTGCTGGGATTTGTCCCGGACTTGTTGCTGTTGTTTTGTCTTGTATTTATGTGATGTTTTGTTTGTTTGTTTGATTGCAAGGACCTGATGGTCATGCTTAATAAATATTTGATTTGATTTGAGACTACATCTCATGGGTCGCTTAGCTACACTACCTCCATAAAAGCAGGCCAAGTGAGTACAAAGGATTGGGAGCTGATCCCACCCTCGGAGAGAATCAGTGTTTGGACATGGAGTATTAGGCCATGCCTCCCAGAAGAGGGGGTTGGAGGCTTGGAGACAGGGAAAGAGGAATCTGGTATGGAAAGAGGAATTACATGCCCCTTTATGCCAGTTTCATCACTGTCTAGGGCAGGAGTGGAGAACCTCAGACCTGAGAGCCAAATACAGCCCAGTTTCATGTGGCCCCTTTCCAGTTCCTGGATCTGGCCCCTGGATCCAGTTCCTAACCCTAAGCACTGAAAAACTGAAGTCAGAAGAAGGGAACAGAGATGAAAGAATGCCCACAAGGACTGGGAACAGATCCATGATCTGTACCCTCCTCTTCCTGAGTGCACCTCTTATGCCCCACCCCCCAACTTCCATGTGGCCCTCCAAGCTTGTACTAATTTTGAAAGTGGCCCCTGGGAAGGAATAACTCCCTCCCAGTCTCAGGCCCCGCCTTTGCTGTATTCAAGACTGGCCAAACACATTTCTTCATCAAAAAACACTGCTACCAGTACCTCTCAGAACAAAGTATTTTAGAGTAAAATGCAATTGTGTCCTCAAAACCATCTGGATAGTTTCCAACGTCTTTTATATTTTACATCGCTTTCTTTTTCAGAGGGAGATCAGTAATTTCAAGAATGTTGGTTTTTTTCCTTCCTCAATATGTTTTTCTGTTACGACATGATAATTTCCCTAGCAATCCAGTTTCTGGTGCTAACCATGTCATTTCAAGTGTATGGTAAAGTGGTAGCTATTGCAATCACATGCCCTACACAGTAGACACACACAGTCATTATAATTCTGTTGCCTAATTATGTCAGTTAGCACAAAACGTAACCAGTCCTGGAAACTAAATGGCACTGGGTGAAGACAAGACATTTTAGCCATGTTAGCGCACTTTAGCCCAGGAGTCACCTGCTTGTTAGTTTGTGCGTCACCAGATGTTTGCCCACATGCACCCTGGGCCAGCTGCTACGCTACATGTGGGCCGGGGAAGGTTGGTCACGCATCCCAGGTAAGGTCTAGCCACCCAGGCTAAACTGGGCTAACGTGAGCCCTTCCGTCTATTAGGCCCTGGCCAGCTCTGCCGTGGGGTCCACTAGGATCAGAGAGCCGTTGGCAAAAAGCCCAGAGTGGTCAACAGAGTAACTATGTCCCACCACCTCTCCACACAAGATGGCCCCGGCCCCCTTAAAGGGAATGGGTAGCAAACACATCACCGTGTTGGGTGTCCCCGGTCTGCACAGCAGCTTGTGCCCAATACCTGTCCCACAATGGAGCAAGAACCAGCCAAAGCCATGCCATCTGTGAATGGGGTCATGATCAAAAGTTTGATGTCCTTTCTATACGTTCTGGGATCACAGAATGGGAGTCACATAATTGGGCTATACATGGGGGGAAAAGCTTCGGAACTGATGCACTAGATAATGCAGTCAAGAGACACCTGCAACGTTATCAGATCTGTTGCAAAGTGGCATGTGAATGCCAATCGAACCAGCCAAAGCAGAAACCATGCAACAGGAAGACGGCCAGTCGAGCACAGTAAAGTCAGTGCACCCGGGGTGGGGGGCAAGGCAGCCATCCCATGGTATGCACAACTGCATGTGGTGTGTGTCTATCACTGGGTTCACAGGCATCCACCATCACTGCCCTAGGGACATCAGGAGTGCAGACCCCTGCTGTGCCGGGTGAAAACACCGAAGCCATCCGCCAGAAGCATGTCCCTTGGAACGAGGAGATGTCAGCATTCATCAGCCTGTGGGGGGACGCATAGGTCTAATATGACCCTGTGCAAAACTCACATGTGCTTGCCACCTGGATGGCAGAGCTCAGCTACCACCAGAACATGACCCAGTGCCAGCAGCAGACAAAGGACATGAGGAGGGGGTGCAAGGAGGTGAAGGAGAACTACTACAGGTCTGGCTGCAGCTGCCAAGAGTTTGTGGTCACCTTCCTCTGCATGGACAGGTTCATAGTTACTCCGTGCCTCACTGGCACCGGCCTCACTGAGAGCTACTGTTGGCTGTACACCCCTCTCCTACTGACAGTCCATGCTGCGGAGGAGGCCAGGCCCTCAGGAACACAGCCCACCATGGCTGGCCATGTCCCTGGCCCCCAGCCAGGGTCCAACTCCGAGGACATGGGCACCACCCTCAGGATCCTCAACCCCTACTCCTCCATATCATCGGGGGAAGCCGATTGGAGACTGGAGGTGGCAGCGCAGGCAAGGCTGGGGTGTTTGGCAGCGTGTTGGAGCTGGCGGAGCAAGTATCAACTCCCCCTCCCCCCTCCTCTGGACATGGTGGTTGAGGTGAAACAAATGTATTTATTTATTTTATTCCATTTATATGCTGCCCCTTATGCCTATGGCATCT
This sequence comes from Sphenodon punctatus, assembly GCA_003113815.1. NCBI lineage: Eukaryota > Metazoa > Chordata > Lepidosauria > Sphenodontia > Sphenodontidae > Sphenodon > Sphenodon punctatus. The sequence goes on from QEPC01010958.1 coordinate 1,371,128, forward strand.
TGGGGGTGCTCACAGGCGGCCAGCGAAGGGCCGCGGGACACTACTCCCTCCCCCCACCCTTGCAGGTCTGTGAGGAGGGGAATTTCCAGGACACTCCCCATATCATCGGGGGCAGTCAGAGGCCGTGCCGGAGGCGCATGCTGGGGGCACGGTCAAAGGGGCCTGCTTTTTGTCGGCTGGGCCAGGAGGTTGGGGTAGAGGGATAGTTGGTTTGTGTGAATAATGTGGTTTGCCTACTGGTAAAGGTGATGAGGAACCCTGCCCCCAGTGAGAGAGGGAGGATGTTCTCTGGTGGCAGCAGGGAATGGAAGAATGATCAGTTTGGAGCCGGCTTCCTGGTGTGAGCAGTGAGCAGCATGGAGGTGGGACCAGTAGGAAGTACTGAGGGGATTGTTATGTTTAGCTGATAAATATAATTATGTGCAATGAATTGTGATGGTAGTTAGGGGGCTGTGTTGAGTTGTTATACTATATTATTGTGCTGGGTCCCCTGTATGGGATGTAACCCAGGTAATGTTATTTTGTTGATGCTGTGAGCCGCCTCGAGCTGACCTTTGGTCTGGAGAGTGCGGGATACAAATAAACGGTGAAATGAAATGAAACCCAGAGAGCCAGAAGTCAGTTCCAGAGCAAGCGGAGGGAACAGGGAACACAGAGCCCAAGGGGAGTGTTAAGTGAATGCAGTGGAGCATGGCCTGGGGGGTATGTGACCCAGCCATAGGATAGATTGGCCAGGTGATGCCAGTCACCAACATTGCTGCCATTCATTTGTGTGTTCACAGGTGGCTGACATGGTGAGGGGGAGGAACCAACGGAGCCTCAGGACACAGAGGCATGATGTTTTCAGCTGGGGGGGACTGGATGAGGTCAAGCTGCCTGAAGTTGAATCCTGACAAGACAGAAGTGATGCTTGTGGGGATGCTGGGGGAGTGGTGGCCCCGAGCCTACATGGGATGTGCCCTCCGCTGCTACCCCAGGTCCATAGTCTGGGGGTGCTCCTGGACCCATACCTCCAGCTGAATGTCCAGGTGGCAGCTGTGGCAAAGGGTGCATTTCACCAATTAAATCTGGTTCAACAGCTTAAGCTGTAGGACTCAGATGCAGACCTGACCACTATCATTCATGCTTTTATCACTTCAAGATTAGACTACTGTAAGGCACTCTACATTGGGCTACCCCTGGTGACAGTTCGGAAACTACAGCTGGTGCAGAATGTGGTAGGCCAGCTCCTTAGGGGGATGGGTTGTCACAAGCAAGTTACATCGGTGCTCTCTTCTCTGCACTGCCTGCCAATAGTTTTCCGGGCTGAATTCAAGGTGTTAGTATTGTCACGGGAGTGGGTGTGAGGGAACCAATAACCGAAGGACAACAGGGGAAGGGGTCCGGAGTACCCCGGAGGAGAGATTGCCAGGAAGGAAAAACCTCTCAGCCAGTCTCCTGAGTATGCCGAGACAGTTCTCATTCTTGCCACCGGGTTACCCGGTCTCAGAGGAGGTGACTCATCATTGAGGTGATTCAAGCAAGAGAGGGAAGCACCTGAAGCTAGAGACAAACCGGAACCTTTAGGAAGTAACCAGAGGTGATACAGGGAAAGGGGTGCAAGGTAAGGACAGAGCATGAGGGGAGCTGGGCCAAGAGGGAACACAAGCTAGGGGAGAGGGGGACAAGGCAAGGCTCAGAAGAATGGGCAACCATATGGGGAGCCAGACCAGAGAGATAAGGAGCACCCTAAACAAGGGAGACCCAACAGGACAGGGCAAAGGGAGGAAGCACAAGACCAGGACAAAACAGGACCAGGCGCAAAGGGGAGGGGACCCTAAACTAGGACAGGGGAGGTAAGCCAGGACAGGATAAAAGGAGGAGGAGCTCAGGGGTAGGAAGCAGGACTCTGGTAACCAAAGCCCCAACAGGAACAAGGCTACAGGGGATCAGGATTATGGCCAGAGAGAACAGGGGAAGGGCAGGAGCAGCACTAAAGGGAACAAGAACTATGTCCAGAAGTGAAAGCTAGATTATGACCCACAAACACCACAACATCCACTGGGTCACAAGAAGGGAGACCAGGATCCACAATACAGAGGAGGAAACACAGCACTGACTATACCCAAAACACAAGGGGAAACCACAGGGCTCTCAAGTTCTTTACATGGAAGCCCACAATAGTAGACCATTAGACAAGACAGACCAACTGACAGATGGGGGGGACAAACACACAGAGAGCACAACCATCCACTAATACACACATTGTTAAGAGCAGCTGCTCCCACAGCTTCTTGTGGCCGCACCCTGTCTTAAATACTAATAGTGCCCAATCAGGAAGCTGGGAGACAGAACAAGGGAGACAAGGTACAGCTGGGGAACAGGCATGGCAACACAGGGGAACAGAGACTCAGGGAATGACATAGAAAGGGGAAGCTGTCTGCTTAACACCATCTGAGTTGGCACTAGCCTCAAAGGCAGCGTCTGCCAACCCACCCACCCCCAGGCCAAGGGTTCAAGACCCAGCTGTGACAGGTATTGACTTTTAAAGTCCTAAATGGCCTGGGCCCCACCTATCTGTGGGATCACCTTGAGCCCCAGGTTCTGGATCGACCCCTGCGGTCAGCCGGGGGCACCCTCCTTGAAGTCTCCCAGGTGATGAGGAGGAGGAGGTGTTCACGGTGACTGCACCACGGCTGTGGAACTCCCTCCCCGTGGAGGTCTGCCTGGCCCAGGACCTCCCCTCTTTCAGATGACATTGTAAAACCTGGCTGTTCTGCCAAGCCTTTGGGGGTGGGGGGTGGTATTTTGTTTTTAGCTTTACGATTGGTTGTTTTCAATGTTTTTATGTTGTATTTTAAAATGCTGTAAGCCACCCCAAGCTGTGAAGGCAGGAGGGGGTGGCATAATAAATAAATAAATGTGGGGACAGTAGGCACGGCACGCAGGAGGGAGGGCACCACAGCAGATGAATGGGGGGTTGCATGCTGAACAAACAGGTGTAGGGGTAGGAGGCAACAAGAGGATGCTGAGGCAACAGGCATGATGCACGGGGCAAAATATTGGCCTAGGAAGGTGGAATTGGGTGGCTCAAACCCACAGCTGTCCTTTCTATTCTGCTATAGGCCCACCAGTGGGAAGGGTGCCAGCACCAGTGCAACCATCTGTGGACACCGAGTGGAACCAGGCCCTGCGTGCACGAACTGAGCAGCGCAGGGAGGATCTAGTGCAGGAGCTGCTGGAGAAGACTATGTGGGTGAACAAAATCCAGGATGCCATCCAGGGCCTGGCCAAGGAATACTGATGGCAGGGCATGAATTTTAGATCCAAGTCTAGTAGCCAAAAAAATTTCTTGGTCGCCAAGGGTAAATGAAACTGCAAATGTGCATAATTAGCCACCACCTTGTTATAGAGAAACATAGGGTCACACACTTGTGATACCGGCCTACATGTAAACTACAAGCTTAGTAAATATGTAAAGCAAAAAGGTGCAACATATATGTAATGTTACAATTGAGAACGGTAAAACCCAAATCAGGACTGTAACACTGACAAAACTCCAGGAAATGCAAAGAGATAAAAAGAATGTGTATTGGGAACCCTGGCCAGACGGAACCCTGTGGAGATGCAGATCGACCTTCAGGTTGGCCTGGGTTGCCTATGTAACAGACCTCAGGTTTCTCCAAGGCGGAAAAGCCAAAACAAAGAGACCATGAAAGGTATTTAAAGAGGCCATTAAGCCACCTTCAGAATCTTTCTCGCTTGGCCATCTTGAGCAACTGCATCTGCATCCTAAAAGCTGCCAAGCAAGAAAGGCTGGAAACCATGAACTGAAAAAGAGGACTTTGCTTTCTAGCAACTCCTAAGACTGAAGATTCAGTCGCTTTTATCAAGGACTGAAAAGAACTTATGGACCTTTGGAGGGTAAGATACTTATTTAGGAACTCAACCTTGTATAGGTTAGGAATGTGTTATATTTACCTTTGATTTCTAGAAAACACTCTGTATCAACAATCTTGCTTATGTAATCAGTAAACTTACTTCTTATCTTTATGAAGAAGTGTCTGTGTCTAACACTGGAACACAAGTGAGCAACAAGGGCTCTCAAGCTCTTGCGAACCCAGAGTTTAAAGAGTCTGTAAACGGGAAGGATCGGGCCCTTGGGTGACAAAGGGGTTGTCCCTGCAGCAGGCTTGAATCGGCCAGAGAGAAAAACTGATTCAAGTGGGCTGTACGCGAGGGAAACTGAGTCACTCAAACCTGGTAAAGTGGGGGTGTGGACCTCCAACCTGTGACACACCTATTTATGCAAATATGTACATTTGCATATTTGTGCATAAATAAGTGTTCCTCATCTGTGCACATACCTTTTAATAGCTACTAAAAACTCCTCACACTTAATCATGGATCATCCCCCGCAGGGATGGGGACAGCAGGGGTGGGGGTAAACGGGATAGGGACAGCAGGGATGGGGGGTGGAGGACAGCGGGGATGGGGGTGGGGACAGCAGGGACGGGGATGGGGGACAGTGGGGACAGCGGGGCTGGGGACAGCAGGGATGGGGGGTGGGGGAAACGGGCTGGGGCCATGCACGCAGTCCAGAGAGGGGCTGGTGGCTACGGGTGCCGGCTGGGCGCTGGGGGCAGCCTTACCTGCTGGGATGCTGCTGCACCTGCCTCCTCCTCAGCTCTGCTGACCGACCAGCTGCTCCTCTCCTGAACTGCCTGAGCGACTCCAGCCAGCCAGGGCGGCGCGGCACCATGAGCAGACACAGCCGGGCAGCCTGATGGGGCTGCAAGTACTGGGTCGGGCCTCACAGCGCCTCCTCCTCTCAGGTCAGAGAGGAGGAGGTGCGCTGGGGCCGGGCCAGTACTTGCAGCCCCAGCCAGGGCCCAGGCTGTCCCCACCCCCCCACCCCCCACGCAGCGAGCTGCGCAGGAGCCCTCCACATGGCAGAGACCCGGAAGTATCGCTATCGCATAGCCATACTTATTTCTGGGTCTCTGCCATGTGGAGCGGGGGGGGCAGGTCTAGCATGACATGAGACGGGGTGTGAGGCGGCACAGCCAGCAGGGAGCCACAGGCAGAGCAGCGGCAGTGCGCCGTCTGTCCCGCTGAGTTGGTTTTTTTAAATTATTTGCAGGAACTTTTTTAAAAACCAAAAAAACTTAAGAGCATTAAGGGCAGGTCGCCAGCCCTCATTTTCTGGTCACCAATGGCGACTTGGTGACCAGAAATTTCACGCCCTGACTGATGGTTCCTGCGACAGTGTGCCACACAGCACAGGGACCTTACAGAATAGGCCATGGAATCCATTTTCCTTTCTGTTCTTTTCCTTTCTTGTGACCTATGGCATGCTGTACAACTGGCAGTAAACACTAGCTATATCTTGTTACGGTTACGTGAAAGACCTTGCTCTAGTCAGATTGTTTTGATGATATTAGGAGGTCTGGAATGCAGTAAACAATATAGTTGTTAGAAGATGTTAATTCTAATTATAATATCACAATGGGGTCCCCTAGCGGTATGTGACCGCATAAACACTGGTTTTCTAAAATGACTCTGTTCACCTGTTTGAATATATGTACTTGCTGTTTAATAACTTAGCCATTTGATTAGAATTTGTTGGAATTTACTTGCTTATGTTAAGTTTGTTCATCTCTCTCTCCAGCATAGGCTTTTGATCTGTTCACCATCCATTGACATTGTATTTTAACTTCTGTTAACTTTTTGTTAATAATGTAACTTTGAATTGTCTACATTTTAACTGTAATGGGTTTCCATTAATATTGTAAACCCTCGGGCGGGGACCGTGTCTATCTTATTCTTTGTAAAGCGCCAGGTACATTGCTGGTGCTATATAAATGCTTATAATAATAATAATATAATAATTAGGTGGGAGTATCAAAATAAGCAATAGCAGTCTTTAAGTTGGGGTCTAGTTTTATTGGGGAGACAAGGACTATGGGGATTTAATTTGGCCTAGAAAGCAGTTTGCTTTTTAGTCTGACTTTCAGAATAATTGGTACAAAGGTATTTGAAGAGACACTGATAACATGTTTGTTTGGGACCCAAGGTCTTTTGGTAAATTGGGTCAAAACAGTTACATTACTCATAACATGTTTTCAGCTTATAATTAGGCAGTAACATTGACAGTAGAGAAACACCGCCACCCTGCAGAAGAAGGTGTTTTATTGTTTCAATCATATCTTAATGCTGAAATAGGTTTACATTTTTAAGCTAAATAAGGGAGACTTTAGACGTTGAGAGTAATGTATTTAATTAGTAAACTAAAGTTTATTTCAACCTAAAGTTTGACTTCAAATTATACTTAAATACCTCCTTCAGATAAATAAGTAATTGTTCTTTTAAATTGTGTCTTAATGACTCAGAATCTTATAAATCAATGTTGCTCTAAAATGTCCTTTCTAAATTAGGTAGAACCAAGTCAGATTTAACCTGTTTTTCAACAACTTCCTGAAAATAATCCATATATGAAATTATGTAAAATTAATAGAAACTAATAAAACTTCAGTGAGGCTAATAGACTCTATTGGGTTTTATAGAGCTCCAGTGAAACTGAAAGACTCTACTGAAGTGGGACAAAGATCAAGACCGGTAAAAGGTTACCATGGTCTAGGTTCATAGAAGTAAGAAGGGGTAAAGTCAAAATAATCAAGAAAAGTGGCGACATGAAAACCAAAAACATCTTTCTCTAGCATCATCACTTGGCAAGAAATAAACTTCATTTTTATTGGAGGACCCCATACCTGCTGAACACTGATTGGAGGAACACATGGCAGCCATATTGAAAGACTCTAAAAAATCCTATAAAACTGGCAAGATATTGTTGACAAGAAAGAAGATCTTGCTTGCTATGGAGACGTGCTGAAAGGCAAAGGCCTGAATAGGCCTGAAGGGACCTAGTTTTTTTTCTTTGCTTTAATTCCTTACTTTTTATGTCTTTTTCCTAAGTCTTTTCTTAAGTCTTTTCTTTTCCATTTTAAAAGTTATTTTGAAGCTTCTTAAGCTTTTACTCTAGTCTTTTCTTTTTATTTTATTTCTTTTATTTCATTTTCTCATTTTTCACTATTTCCAAGCCAATTTTGTTTTAATTTCTCTTTTCTTTTGTTTTCTTTATTCTTTTCAAAGTTATTTTAATTCCCAGTTGGGATTTTCTAATCTTTTGCCCGAGAAAAGGGCAATTCCTACTTTTCTCTAATTTTTGTCCCTACTTGGCAAATGTACTTTTCTTTAGAGAAGCAATGTATTGGTCTCAGATGGGACTGTTTCCTTTCAAAAAAATTTACTCAGCCTTGTGGGCAGAGTTCCCCAAGTGCTTCACTCCTTCCCCTCACTTTTTGGAGCTTTAATGCTCCTTGCCTGTTGAGGGGCTATTCCTCAACCTCTGGATAAATTGTGTTTTATATTTTTCTTTATCTTTTCTCTCTTTTATTTTTACTATTTTTACTTTAATTCTTACCAAGTCTCCAGCAGAGCAGCAAGTTAACATCTTATCTTCCTCAGCAGGACCCCACAGACTCTAAGCAACCTTTATGGGACCTGTGATATCTGTCTGGTGAGATATATTCTCCATGAATATATATTTTGTAATCAATAACCTTTTTTGTGTGCTTCCATAGTGCTTTTATAGTAGTGTGTAAGCCAGTTTGGCAGGGCAATAAATTGTCGTATTTTAGTCATAATAAATAGTCTATTGTGACTTTTTGGTGAGGAAACTTAAGTTTTCCTGTGGGGCTCCCTGACCCCATGGTGGAGCTAATTCCTGGGAAAATCTTGGGGTAACATCTACTGCACCTGTCCAGAGCCACCCAGCCCTGAAGGCTCAACCAACCAGCAGCCAGGTGAGTGCCCCGCCAATCACTGCAACAAACTGGCCTGCAACCAGAGCCCCAGGAGAAGGAGACACGCCACACACACCCCAAGCTGGACCAACACCAAAATGAATACGGCCAGCTGCGACAAGGAGGGAGAAGAGAGGGGAGCAAAACCATGAAATGAATGTGCCAAGGAGAAGTTGGACAGATGGGGGATGAAGCATCATGTACCATTGTTCACATCCTGTCTAGAACCCTGGAATAAACAATTTCCATTATGGCAGCCAAGGTGTCTGTTCTTATTGCAGGCCAGGTGGGAGCATACCCAAAATCCTGCCCCCCAGAAATCAGGGACAGGGAGTCCTAAACCATGGGACACTGTGAGACACTATATGGAAGCACATTGCATCACACAATGGGCATGCATGCATACATGCACATATCTACGGAGGGACCTGCAAAGTTGGGCATTAATCTGGAATTCTGAGCCTGGACTGAAATACATTCACATGGCCAGGACTTTTGTAGCTATACTATAAGTCCTCTTGCAAGCTAGATGTATGCCCCTGACAAGCCAGCATGCTGTGGGGGGACATGTGGAAATGGACAATATGGCATCAGCATGACCACTATCTGAAAATGAGGGAGATCCATGACTGCCAATTGCTCTTCCTGGTCACTACAGTGATATAGTAGAGTAGCAGCTCTTAAAGGAAGGGAGAGTGGGGACGGGGGTGGACTGGCCAGCATGTGGCAGCAGCGTGTGTGTGTGTTGGGACAGGGCGGGAGGGGGGGGGACGGGGCTGAAAGATGCTGGAATAGAACGACAGGGAAGGAGCCAAGAGGAGGTGCTTGATTGCCATTGGACTGGATGTCTGTCACCCATTCCCTCTTCATTCTAACTGCTTTCTGAAGCCTCACCGTTCTTCTATGGGGTTCCCAGTCAATCCACAGTCACTGCAGCTGGACTCAGGGATGTTGTCACTAGACTTTAATCCACTCCCAGAACCCTCCTCCCTGTCATTCCACCCAACCCACTCCCCTTCGCTCCCAGTGCTCCCTTCCCTGTTTTTCCACCACCCACCTTCAGTCCAGTTACTCCTTCAGGCCCCTTCCCCTTATTCCACCAAGTCCCCCTTCATTTTAAGTCCTCCTGGTGGCCTCCTCCATGTAAATATTTAAATTTATTTTATTTATTTCTGCAAGGCCATTCAATTGTCAATACACTCAGCTGTCAATCCCTCCTTGGTCTTATTGCACCTAGTAGGCAAGTGTTTACAGTAGACACTTCAGAACAACACACCTCAAGAATGGTGCATACGTTTCCCGGTTTATTTGACTGTATGTTATGTACAGCTTAACTATCCTCCCTCCCCCACTCCTTTATCCGCATCTGTGTGGCTCCAATGTATTTACAAGTTTGTACTGGCCATGCAACCTATATGCTGGCAGAAAGCATCCCATAGCTCCCTGGCTATGCCATTCTCAGTCCAATTGCTCTGTTCCCTGTACAGGGGAATGGGCTCGTGGCAGGCAACGCCTAGGGTACTCCAAGGCGGCGCCATCCATTTTACAGATGTTGTGCAAGATACACACTATTGTGACCATCTCCACCTTGAAGTCAATCTGGCCCATGATGGATCACCAGCATTGCTTGAGCACCCCAAATGCCCATTCCACCATGCACTGGAAGACACTCAGCTGCCTGCTGAACTGGGTTTGTTTCAGAGTGGGGGCCATGGAGTAGGCCTTCATAAGCATAGCATTAGGGGGTAGGCTGGGCCCCCCAGGACAAGCCCCCCTCCGGACTTCATGAGTACCCCCTCTGTGTTGGTGATGATGTTGGGTCTGAAGTCCCCTCTATACATCCGGGCGAAGAACGGTGACTGTTGCAGGATGTGGGTGTCATGGCTTCAGCCAGAGCAGCTGGCCACCACATCCATGAACCGGTCAAAGTGGTCCACTACCACCTGCTGGACCATGGAGTGGTACTGTTGTTGCACTCATCCCAGCTATGGGATTGGCAGATGACAACAATATGGGTGTCATTGATTGCCCCAATGCAATTGGGGACTCCCCCCCCCCGAAGCCTTCCATCACTTCCTCAGGGTCAAGCAATTGGATCACGCTGTTGGCAGCATGGCCTCAATGGCCTTGCAGAACCACAGCAGGATGGCACCTATAGTGGATATTCCAACGCTGAACTGCTGGGCCATGGAGTGGCAGGAGTCTGGTGTGGGGAACATCCAAATGGCAATGATGGGTGTCCTTGTTGCTGTCTGCTCCCTCTCCATCCATGGCTGGAGGATCTCTGTGATCCAGAAGGAAATGCGACAGGAGAAAATGGGTCACCCACTTCACTTCTCCCCACATGGTCAGCACCATCTCCCACCAGCTCATGGTCCTGGGTATGACCCAGGCGAGCCACCAAATGGGCACTGCCTGCCAAAGGATGAGGATGACTGCTGAGATGTCCCAGAACAGGTAATCTACGGCCAGCTGCAGCTCCCCTTGCAGTGCCTCCATCCCCACCAGCATGGCCCGTTTGCAACAGATGTGGGCTAGTCTCCTGCACCTGCCCATATGTGCACCCCACAGAAGGCTGCACCATACGATGGCCTCATACCAGGCACAACAGAAGGCATGCACTGCCTGGAGCACTTGCTGGCATGCCTCAGTGGTTGTGAGGAGGAATTGATGGGCAGCAGGTGCTCATACTCCATGTAGCAGATGGCTGTGATGCCTTCAGTCGCTGTGCCAGAGCTTTTGAAGTGGTGACATGCTTCGTGTAAGCATCTATCTGCAATCACCTGTCTGACTGCACACGTAGCTATTGGCTGGGATGGTTCCTGCACAGATGAGAGTCTGTTTCTGTTACCAGGGTGGTACTGCCCTGTCCTGTCCCCATGCTTGCTCATCAGAAGCTTACAGGCACTGTGGGAGCACGGCATCTCTCCCAGAGGGAGTGAGAGTCCCTGATGGGATTGTCCTTGCACAGCTGAATCTGCTTCTGTCCTCAGACAGGTGGTACCACCCTGTCCCAGCTCTGTACTTGCTCCTCTGTAGTTTATGGACCATGGCATCTCTCCTGTGGGAAAAGGGGAGGTCAAACGGACTCCTATGTTACAGAGTAGCCAGGTGTGTGGCTCTCTGGTATACTCAAGGTCTCTGTCTGGGAAAAATTGCTCTGTAGGAGCTGTACTCCCACTTGGGTGGCACTGACTCAGGTATTTACTTCTCTTGTGTACATTACACATTTTTCTAGTTTGAAAACTGCCTGCAGCGCTCCTGGTCCCCACTCTGCTGCCCTGGGCTTGTTCTGTGTACTCATCTCTGGACTGGCCTACCACACCTGCTATTCCAGCCTGTGCCTGTTGCTGCCACCTGGAGGATGGGGCACGGTAGGGGTGTGCATTTTGTTTTCATTATTATAATAACAAAAATGAAAGAGGACTCTTTCCTTTTCATTACTGTATAACAAAAATGAAAAAACATAACGAAAATTTTTTGTTTCGTTATTAGGCGTTTATAGGAAAAACCTGAAAAACACTTTTTCAGCTATAACTTTTTTGTTTATCTGATTTGGATGAACCATAACAGCCTCAAATGGAGGGCATTGTGTGTGCCAGATTTTGGAAGGACTGGATAAAGGAATCTGATTTCATAAGCTGTTGAAATTTGTTATTTTACAAAACTCTGTTTACACGTTCCTGGCTGTAACGTCTTTGTCTCCCATCTGCTTTAGATGAAACTTGGCAAGATTATACCCCTCCACAAGGTTCTCTCTCTGCCAAATATCAGGAGGAGTGGATAAAGGGTCTTGATGTTATAAGCAATTTACCTGTAAAAGCCTTTTTGGCTTTAACATTTTTTTGTCCATCCGTTTTATGTAACAGTTGACAGAATTATATCTCAGACCTTCAGGATCATCTCTGTCAAACTGTAGAAAGTTGATAAAGGATCCAAATTTTATAAGCAACTGAAGTTTCCCTCTTGAAGACTTTCGTTATTCAGGTAAATAGCACATGCGGTGCCATTCAGAGAAAGGCATGATGGGGGGGGGGGGGGGGCTGTAGAAGGGAAGGGGAGCAGCCCAACAGACTGACAGACACATTCATTGACCAATTACTGCATGCTTCCACCTTTACAGGACCAATCAAAGGTGGCTTCAAGACAGGCATAGAGGGTAGATAGAAGCTGCTGTTCTTTGGGCCTGCTGTGTGTCTGTGGTTAGTTCTGGCTTGATCAGAGCATTTTCTCATACGTTGCTGACAGGCTTTTTGTGTGTGCGTGCACTCTACAGAAATCCAATCCCAACACACCTGGGCTGCTGCCCAACATCTTCCGGTCCCATCTGGGGCGTTCTCTGCAAGTTGACGGACACCCCCACGCACCTGGGGTGCCCGCCCAGACTGAAGCCTGTGCCAAACAGCAGAGATGACAGATATATCTAGCCAATTGGCTTGATATTTCAGACACCCTGGCTGGGACAGAGATGCGATTGCCTCTCTTACTGCATGATTCCAGTTTTCCAGGACCAATCTGGGGTGGCACTGAGGTGGGCATATTAGGGACTTAACTAGGACTTCAGGCAGCAAGGCAGAGGGATAGCATCTCAGCAATCAGGAGCCACAGTTCACACATCCAGACTGGTCAGTTGTCATCACAATCAGATCCTGCAGAACTGACAAAGGACATTAGAGAATCCCTTATAGGCTCTTTTCTACACCGATGCTTCCAACTTTCCAGTAACAAATGAGGGAGAGGAGTTGGGGTGGTCACAACACAATGATATTTCTGTGACATTTCTTCTGGCCAATTGGCATCACAAACACATCTTATGCCACAGTGACAAATATAAGAGAATCCTTGGCATAGGCTCATACTCTCCAGATGTTGTGCAGGTTTATAACTTTGGGACCCTTTTATATTTGGCAGAGATAATCCTAAATGTCTGAGATACAACTCTACCAAATTTAATGTAAACTGGTTGGTTGGAATATAAAGATGGTACATCCAGAAATACATTTACAAGTAAATTGTTTATAACATCAGGACCTTTTATCCAATCCTTCTGAAATTTGAAATATGTAGTACCCTTGGGGAGGGGTAAAAGCTTGCCAAGCTTCATCCAAGTCGGATGGGAGACAGATGTTACAGTCAGGAATGCGTACGCAGAATTTCATAAAATTCCAACTGCTTATAAAATTGGATCCCTTTATCCAACCTTTCTGGAATTTTGCACACATACAGCCCTGCATTGGGGATACAACCCTACACATTTTCATTTTAATTAGATGGAAACTCAAAATCTAAAGGCAAAAATGTGTTTTCCATTGAAAGCAATAGAAATCAAAAACAAAAGTAAAACCAAAAACCAAAGACTAATGAAATGTAACAAAAATGAATGATATTTTAATAATGAAAATGAAAGTAACAAAAATAAAAGAGTTATTGTGCACAGCTAGGACACTGAGGCATTGGGGGTGTCTGACGGAGGTGCAGCATATGCTGGTGAGATGGGACTGTGGGATGTGAACAGAAGCACGACTTTGCAGGAGATTTATGAGCTTCCAGAGTTTTGCATGTGCCTTATGGTGGCTGGATCTTCTCTGCCACTTTCATTTGCCACTGCCCTGAAGATGGCAAGCGAACATGCGTGCGGCCAGTGGGCGTTACTTGATCGGATGCTGGAGCCCAACTTCCTAAGCGGACCAGGAAGGGTTGCCTACCAGGAGGAACTTACTGCAGCCGAGCTTCGTGCCCTGTATGTCTGGACACAGCCAGAGGTGCAGGTCGCCCTGGCGCACAGGGACGCGATCAACCCACTATATGGTGGCATGTATCAATGGGGGTTGTATGCATGGGAAGCCGGATTCACCACACCCCAAGTGCCAGCACCCCATTAGATCTTTCCATTATGGGCTGCCAGTGTGACTGATCTGTGCGGTTACCAGCAGCTGGAAGGGACTAGACTGGCAGCATGCCAGGGGACTGGTTGTTTGGCCTGCATGAGGCTGCTTTCATTTCTCCCTTCTGCTTTCCCCTTTTATTTCTCTATTTGCTATAGAGTACACGCTTTGCTGCCTAAAGCTGGCTTTCTGTGGGTGGTGACTGGTCCCCCTGTGGCTGGCTGGCACCTCTATGTGGCGGCAAGGATGCCAGGCGCTGCTTCCCCGCCCTCCCAGAGTACAGTGCAGGGAAGTGCCGTACTGTAGGCTGCTGCAGCTTCTCTTGCCTACAGCTCACCATGGCTGTACATCATGGCAGGGGGCAGGGTGCTGGGAGTGGGGTAGGGCCAGACCAGACAGCCTCCCGTGTGTTCAGTTCCTACGCATGGGGATGGTGAGATGGCTCTGTACGCATTCAGTTTCCCCCACATTTGTTCTGCACACGTTTGCTGCCGCCACCTCTCCTCCATCTCATTTATTTTCACCCCGTTTTGTGCCCTTCTCAAAGAGGCTTCTTGAAAACTAATGTAATGCCATAAATCTAATTCATGATCAACTCATGGTCCAAGTCTAGGACACCTTCTTGTCTTACTAATTGTTACCATCAATATTCAGCAGATTCCTCCGTTATTGACAGGAATTGCCAAAATGTCTTTGCAGAACACCATTTATAAGCAATATACTGCACTTTGCTTTTGCAATATTTGGAGGATCAGAACATGAAATGACCGTGTCTATCTTCTTTTTTTGTAAAGCGCCAGGTACATCGCTGGCGCTATTTAAATGCTTATAATAATAATATAATAATAATAATTAAATGGGAAAATTGAACCATCATGGCCAAGGTTTTTTTAGAAAGGAGAGCTTGCAAAGCAAGAAAAATAAGAGCATACAAAGGACCATACTGGGTCAGACCAATGGTCCACGGAGCTCAGTGTCCTGTCTACGACAGTGTCTACCTTTGGTCACTTCAGAGAAGTACACAGCAGGCTGTAATGGAGCGATCCATTCCCTCCTATGTACTCCCAGCTCCTGACAGTCAAAAGTTGCATTTCCCGACCAACTTAATCAACAGCCATTTATGGACCTATCCTCTAAGAACTTATTCAATCCTGTTATGCCACTGGCCTTCACTATAGGAAAGTGATTTATTTAGCAATTGTTTGGCCAGGGTGATAACTTTTTTTATGAACATGGGCACTTATTTATTTAGATTTTTTTATGCCACCCTATTCCTTAGGCTCAGGGCAGCTTACACGTCTTTAACTTATTAACTATAACATTAGCAACTAACTAATTAAACTCAACTCTTAATCCTCACAATAACCCTGTGAGGTAGGTTAGGCTGAGATCTGAGACTGGCCCAAGGTCACCCAGTGAGTTCATGGCTAAGGTGACACTTGAAACGGGGGCATCCCCCTACCTCCTGGTCCAAGTACTGCTCTCTTAACCACTAAACCACGTTTAGTCAGTTTGAACATTGGAATGCCTCCGTGTCATAATCATAAATGCATAGGTTGCCAAAATAAGAAACAAGTCCCATTTTTAGTGGAAAAGCATTGAGAATGTACTGTTAAGTCAGAAAGATTTTGGTCCACTTCCTGTTCATTTGCCCTAGATCTTCTCTAGACCGTGCTTTGATGATAACCGGGAGACGAAGTATCCAGAAGGCAGACTGTACTCGCCTTTGAACTAGCACCATGTTTTCTTTCTAGCCAAGTTAAAATTTCAACAAATAGGGTTCCAGCACACAACTCTGTTGCTATTAGGCAACAGAGAATCCCCAGAATTTTCTATTCCTTTCCCCCCATCCAACATTATTATAATTGTCAGAATTCAAGAAAGGACAACGATGTAAGAGAGATTCTACAAGCCTCTTATGATTTTCCTCCTTCCTACTGTCATATGAAAGGAAAGTGGCTGGCATTATAGGAGACTCATAGAAATACACATTTTAAATAGTAAACTTTAAGATGGAAGAAGTCACCCAGTTGTAAAATTGTGTCATATGAGAAAAGAATTGGCAAATCACTTCACAGCTACGAAATTGTCCCCCATGGTGATACTGACTCATGGTCTGGCCAGTATCAAGGAGGGGAGAGTACCAGTGACAGACTACATTCTGCTACACTCTGATAATACAATGTAAATATCCAGTGAATTCTATCTCCATCTACCAAGATCAATTTTGTTATTCTCTCGCTGAAGTTTAAATTCACTGTTTCTCTCATCTCTACCTGCTGAGCTCTTTCTGACATCAAGTAATCTTTGTGAATGCTAAGGCTTCCATGCGGAGTGCACACACATATAGATATTGTCCATACAGCAGCAGTCTTAGTTTGCAATATCCAATTTTTAATACACACAAATGAAGAAAGCATCTCTCTGCAATTTCCATTATTAAAAAAAGAAATTTAATAGGTTAAGTTAAAAAATTCATTCTATTAAAGACACTGGAAGTCAGAAACTAATACTGTCATACATACCTTTTGGCATGAGATTCACATACAGTTTTAGATTTTATGCATTGCTTCAACATGTTAAGAAACCACCTATTCATACTTACAATAGTGATATGAAGTTGATTCCATACAATATCAAATATCCTTTTTAAAAAAACATTTTAAATATATTAGACTCTGTTTGCCAAAATGCCATTTTTATACACAAAGCTTCTAATACAATATACAGTTTTCTTACTTTTTTCCCCACTTAAAATACATTGTCAAGTTTTATTTATACACCATTACTACAGATCAATGGAGTCAAGTTATTGCAAAGGGCCGAGCAACCTTTTAACGCTTCCTGAATATTCAGTAGCTGAACCAAGCAATACAAGGTCTACAGGGCCCACTCAAGTCAATTTCCTTCCCTGGGTAAGGCTCAAAATAACTGCAATTTAGATGTGGAAATGATCCAATGAGGGCTACATCAACACTGATTATCTGGAAGGGCTTCAATTCTCCAATGAATTAGCTCACCAGAGATAGCAGTTGTTGGGGGTGGGGAGCAATGCAGGCAGACCTAGGGCATTTTCACACAAGACACTCTCCACCCACCACCCACCCACTATACATGTTACAGGGCACCCATAGGGCAACACTGTAACATGTATAGAGGGTGGGTGGGTAGTGGATGGAGAGCGTCTTGTATGAAAATGCCCGTACTCGCAAAACGCTTTAACCAAAGAATGCCGAAGTCTCCTGTCTACACTAGTCTTTGCCAATGCATCATCTATAGAAATGCAACAATGGATAACTACCAGTTCTCCATTTTCCAGGGTAGATGCAGCCTTTTCTTTCTTTGTGGCTAAACAAAAGTCTATTTGCCTACCGGAAGCCACTACCATCCACCCTAAAATTTGTCCAGCTCTTGTAGGTTCTGGATAATATAGAAACTAAATAGTTTTAAATTAATTTTTCTAAATTAAATTAATTTCTAAATTTTAAAATTAAGTTAATTTCTAAATGTATCTAGATCCCAGCCTTGGCTAAGCAAGGCTGTTCTATAGCAATGGACTATAGCTTGCAGTAATGCTGAAGCGTTACGCTTATGCTGTTTTATGTTTTTTAAATGTATTTTTAGAAGATGAAAACAAGGTGGGCCTACTTCATGTACAAGAATAACTCACAAGAGTTTCAGTCCAAGTTTGTATTTGCATGAGCTGAAAAGACCAAAGCCAGCCTGGGAATAAGGGAGTAGAGGAAACCACTGCCCAATGTCAAGCTGAAGAGCGCTAAGAGTAAGTCTCAAAGCCATTTGGAGGATATTAAGTGCTCTGCTCTATCACAAGCTAAAAAAAACAACAATGCTCACTCTCTGTAGAAACAGAGCTAGTTTTGCCTATTAAGGATTGCTGTGTGCCATTATTGCAATTTAACAGAGCTCTTCTTTCCCAGTCTCATCCTTACACACTGGACTCTCCTGAAAGCTAGATTTGAACTTCAAGCTTTGGGCTTGTCTCCCCACGTGAGAACCCAACTGCCTCAAGTCTCTTAACTAGGTTCTTGCCTACAAGGGCATGTGCTTGAGGAAGCGGATTGTACCAAATGCATGGGGACCCAACAATACACCTTGAAAGTTCCATGTGCAACTATGCATGGTCATAAAAATCTGAGTTTGCAGTTACAAAATGGACAGTTTCAGGCAGACTGAAATCTTTGTTGTGTGCACAACTGCTACTCTGCACACCAAGACCTATCTGCATGTCCCTGTTGGTGCCCTGTGAGAATCTAGCCTGCACGTCCCTTGCACCCTGCATGAATATTTGGCCCCAAGCATTGCTGGTTCAAATATGATAGGAGCATCTCATTCCCAAATTTCCACAGCACAGGCGTATGCGTCAGGTAGGTAAAAGTCATCACTTTCCAGGTGCAGTTATTGGCTCTTCCCCCTCTGCCTCAGCTAGCTCACACTAGACTAGGCTCCAGCAAAAGATTAGTGAGCAACTTATCCCCACAGTAATATTTACAGTGGCAGAGCTAAAACAGTCACATTAAACAGTTTTCCGAGGTTGGCTTGAGAGTCACAATGTTACAACAGGCCAATCAAGGGGATAAACTAGAATAGTAGCTCCCTCTTTCCCCCTCGATTGTTGTTTTGTTACACATCACAAGACTAGCTAGAACAACAAAATATCTGTAACAAAACATCAACTATAAGTGCATTAAGAGCTAATTGCAACACCGGCTTCATGCTGCTTTAGTGTAGATTAACCATTGACAAGAACAAGCCCCAAACCATTTGATGCCATTTTTTCAGTGGAACCATTTGTCCATTTGCTGGGAGAGAGACATAAGTCTCAGTTCCTTTCACTTAGACCAAAGTAGCTTTAGGAAAGCGGAAACACTCTGCATTGACCCCCAGTAAGAAGAAACTCCATCCATTGGTGAGTGCTGGGAAGGCAGGGATTCTCTCTCAAGCTCTGCAGAGCTTGCTGCCGACATTCAACAGGAGGCTAATCTCTGCTCCAGAGATTCCAGGACTAAGGAAGGGTAAAAGTGGACTATCCCCAAGCAAATGGAAGTGGAGGAATGGGGGGGGGAAGATGACCTAAAAAGATGGCCAAAGGACAACATGCAGTGGCTGATAACACCTGATCCTAGCACAGCTGATATACCCCCCCTCCCCCTTGCTTTGAAATCTAATCAGAAAAGGCTTAATTTTTGAAAGTGCCAATATCTCATTTTCAAATGACTGAGGTGCTTTGGGAACAGAAGCCCTTTTCAAAGTGCTTTTGCCCACTGCAATCTTCTTACCTGTCCCAAGGGCCCCAAATGACAGCCCTGCTCCTCATGTAGTTGGCCAGATTTTTTTTATGTTTTGAAGGGGAAAAAGTGAGCTCATTGAAGAATCATCAACTTAAGATGCTATATGCGTTTTACTTTTAAAATTAAGACACTTGGAAGCTCCAGTGGAGCATGATTGGAGCAACAATGGAGGCTGGATGAGCTCAGGAAACAGGACAAAGAAAAGGTAGGTTACGAGAACATACACTTTTCATTCAGCTCCCTCCTATTAGCTACCTCTTTACCTGTAAAGATCTTCAAATACACCTTCCTGTCCTTTTCCCCACGATCAACTTCATATGGCTTGGAAATCACACACTAGCATAAAGGTAAAGGAGACTATTAGTAGGGCTCTCATTACACTAGGACCTTTGTTCCATCTCTTGATGTCTGCCTGATGGAGACAAGCTATGGGGGTGCCAACCGGTTATTTATTTTTTTTAAAGAAAGCCCCTGTTGGAGATAACTCTTCCCTGTATATGCCTCATTAAACACAGAGAATATTGTATCTTTTTATCTGGAAAAGGAGATAGAGCCAGACTGAGGTGGCGAGGAGTATTGTGTTGTGTGCAAGAACCATTCTGGGTTGTTCTGAGAGGCATCCTGTCCCCTTCTTTGCTTTGTTTACTTGAGAGCTGAATTTGATCTAGCACTTTGGGACATGGCCTGTGGGACACAGGCTTGGCAAGCCTTCTGCTGGAGGCTTTTCTTTGGGCAGCAGAGAGATGAGTAGATCTTGCCACATGAAAGGAGGTGTTGGCAGGGGATGTTGTCAGAACTCCGTGAGAGGAAATCTGACTTGCACTGTTTGTTTATGAGTCGAGCAGGTTCTCCTTCCTTTCCTGTTTTATTCCTGAACAAAGAATTTGATTGAAGAAAAGCAATCTTTAAAAGAATCAGTTAAGATGAAGACGACTTTAGTGTTCATAGCTCAGGGAATCTTTACAAGTTCTAGCACAATTACTTATCCTTAGTTCATATACAGGGCTGGGAGCAATCAAGGTACAGTCAGAGACCCAGATGACACTCAGGGAGTCTAGTAGAGGCTGGTTAGATCCCCAGATCTCCATGCCTTTCATTTTCATCAATTAGAAAACTCTCAGCAAATAGAAAATGTTCAAAAACAATCTTCCTCATTCCAAGAGGATTTCATGGCAGACATCACCGGTCCTCTTCTTTCTATTTTTCCTGCATGACATTTTCAAAACCTGGGTCCTAAACTACACCTACAAGACAAGCAACCAGTGAGAGCGAGCACAACACCCCTTGGAACAGACACAAGTGCGAATTTGAGTGCAAAGTAGGTTTTATTCTGAATGCCAGCATCCAGCTCCCCAGAGCAAAGTCAGCCAATACTCTGTTGAATGACACTGTCTGCTGTTTTCTTCATCCAGGTGAAGAAAACTGCTTCCCAATGAGAAAAAATCTTGCTGATCATGCCCCCTTTTTGCAAGCAGCCATGGACTTCTCAAACACTGCAAGAAATAGCAGCGTTTTCAACCCATTCTCCAGCTATGGTGCCATTTGTCTACCTGTTCTAAGCTTTATTGCTTGGTGATGGCTTTGCTCAGCACAGGGAGCTCCCCTTCTTACTTAGGGATAAAGTAGACAGAATCTGAAATCTCTTGCTGCTGCTAGTAACCCCAGCAGAGAGAAGAGCTGGGGAAATCAGAGACTGTAAAATATACATTATAGCAGGATGGACACTATCAGAAGCATGTACACATTTAAGAGAGCCACTTTCAAATATTTTAGACCCAGTAATTGAAGCTAACAAGGATGTCACAAAACCCAATATTTGAACTGGTGGAAACAGGTTCTTTCCTTCCCACCCTCCCAGTTTAAATGTGGTTTGTGAGATCTCAATGCAATGGCCCTGACAGCGCATGGGAACCAGAGAACAAAACCGGCCAGTCTAATATCTGCCTGAACAGATTAAAGTGCAGAGAGTGATACACCACCAGTGGGGAAAGTCAACCAAATTTGTAAACTCCTTTTAGTTAAGGTAATGGGATTTGGGGATCCCACTGATTTGCTTAAGGACTGGTGCTTAAAAATATACTGTCCAAGGTCTGTTTTTTAAGCAAATAGTAGAACAGGGGAAATGGCTTAGGACCTGATGCACTGGGATGCTTTAAGGATGGCGTCATATCATGGGCCAATTTTTCATAATGTGCATGCAGTAAAGTAAATGTTGTTGTGGAGTGCTTAAACCCCACATCTGTGCAAGCAAGTCAGGAACCTCAGCAGCGACTCGCTCTTCATTTAGAAAACCTTGTTTACTCATGTAAGTGCTTGCTTCTCATCATCGCACTCCTTTCGAAGAGGTTGCACTCATCTCCTCCCCTTGGGAGAAAAAGTCCGGGTCATTTTCAGAAGAGTGGCCAGCAATAATAATTCTCATACCAACGGCTTCTTCTACCAAACCCATTTTATGAACTAACTCAAAGAAAGTGGCTCCCTATTGCTGCCGCCTCCTCTGCAAGAGCTTTCTGAACACTACAACATGTTCCATGCAGTAAGAAGTGTATTGCATGCATTTCCTGGACTTTGCTTCCCCAGCTCCACTCACTTGATTTCAGTGGGATTACAAGCAAGGGAAGGGAAGGCAAGTGTAAGATTGATAAGAGTCTGGCCTTAAGGGGCTGAACTGAGTTGTCTCCTTGTGTTGGTAGTAACAGCCTGACTCTGTACTGGATACAACCCGCTTCCCCATCACCTGGGGCCTCTGCAAAGCAGAGGAAAGGATTTAGTTGAGTAAGATCAGGAAATCCTGAAGCACCCATGCACTTTCTCCTCCATTTCCTCCATGGGAGCTTTGAATTTTAAGAGAGGTGGATCGCCACTGGACACTGTGTAATAAACCGAAGTCCCATTGGAGCTATAGGGAGAAGTCCTGGAGTCAATCAGATGCTCCTTAGCTTCACCCCTACTCTCCATGGTGCCTCCCGCACTGCTGCCAAAATGGGTGCTGAGGAAGGGATAGTTGAGCAGCTTGGCTGCAGCCCGCTGCCGCTTCAGTTCAGAGAGAGTTTGATGGTTGTGTTCTTTGTAGCTAACCCAAATCTGCGTCGAGTCAGGAAGCCCAGAGGTGTCGTAGGGCAGTGCTTGGCTTGTATTGCTGTCCGGAGACGAGTGCGTTTTCCAAACGTCCCCATTCGAGATGGGGTACTGGTACGGGTTGGGGGGTGCCCTGAGTCCATTCTGGAGCGAGGTTTCGGAGTCGCACTGCGTGCTTTTAGTGGCTACTTCTGGAAGGTGTGTAGAATTATCCAGTGTTAAATTCTGTCAAGGAGAAAAACCATTAAAAGGCAGCTCTCTTTCCCCTGTAGTGCAGCCAGCCCCTTCTAGGACTACGTAGTCCATTCCCTTGCAAGCCAGCCTTACTGCCAAATATTACCAAAGGACACCTCCCCCTGCCCTTGTCTCTCAAGTGATGTAATGAATGCCAAAACCTTGGCGCTATTTGATAGTCAACATGTCAGGGAAACTCTATTAAAAGCAAACAGGTGGTAAAAATAAAAACCTAACCCAAAAATAAATGCAATAGAAGGATAACAAATCCAGCCACAGCCTGGGCCTACAAAATTAAAGTCCCCCAGTAATATTAGCTCCCCTCAGTACAGCAGATACGTAATACATATTAGTAATATCACGCTGACTGCATATCTTCTATTTGTAACAGGCCACAAGGAAATTAATTTTTGCATTCCCCAACTCCCTGGGGGGTGCATTTGATTGACTTTGTGGCATTTTAAATTGTTCAATTTTTCAGGCTTCACAAGAGATTCTCCCAATTTGTATACACGTGACTGGAATCAGAATCCAGCCCTTTGTTTAAATATGTAACCTGAACACTGCCTGTTCGTATGACCCAGGTTCCATGGGGCTCCCGTTGCAGCCCCAATTTGAGGAAACAGTAGAAATCAAGGTTTTCTCCTTACTGGATCTGTGTTCTCTTGGTTGGAATAGACTTCCCGGATGTCACTATTGTAGCCAGAGTTTCTCTGCTCTTCTGCTGCTCCTATCTGCTGCCAGACAAAGGCCTCCTTCTCATACTCCTTCCTGTAAAGGTTGGTTCGGTCTGAAAGGCTTGCCCTACGCACCACTTTCCTACAGGAGACATGAGAAGAGTTATAGCAAGACAATGCAGTGCCAAGAATAGAGGCTCCTCCTCCAGTCAATATCATAATTAACATTGAGGCAACTTCGCAATAGGCGAGAGTGCATTTGTGAGAGCTGGCCCTGGAACTTGGGGGCTACGTGGGTGGGGGAAGGGAGTCAGCCCTCCCCACCCAGGTAAAGGCTGGCATCCAACGGGGTGCCTACCTGGGCCGGCGCCATGCTTAAAGGGCAGCATGCTCAGCCACCTAGCCCCTTTTGTGGTGAACTGGGGAGTGAGCAGGCAATCCCATTCCCACCCATCCCTCCCTCGCTGCTTGTGCATGGCACATGAAATGTTGATGGGGGGGATGCTTTTACCCAGCATAAGGGCTGCTGCGGACTTTGGCTAGTCACTGGTTTCAGGGCTGGGAAGGAATTTTCCTCCCTTCCTGAATTGGCAGCACAAGGCAGCTTTTTTTTTTTTTTTTGCCTTCTTCACAGCAGTTCTGGGGGTCTCTTCCAAACGTCTTCATGTGGAAGAGTGGACGGGGCTGTGCTGTCTTCCTGTCGCAACTTTAAGGGGATAACAGCATGGGAACCATGCTTGGGCAGAGCTCCTTAAAAGTAGGGGCTGCATGGCACCCCCCCACTTACCCTATATTGGGGGGGGGGTTATTCAGGGGAGCATGGCTGCCCCGAGTTCTAGACTATGAATGACTAGGCTGACAGCCACTACCACTGCTCCACCCATTTGTGGGAGGGTGACCTCGCAGGGGAGTCGGGTCACCCAGGTGGGGCACTGTGGGGTTAGCCCAGCCCCCACTTCCAGTTTATGCAGGGTTCCCTCTGTTATGTCACAGGGTATACCCAATACTGGCCTGCCTGCCACAGTTCTGAATTACATTGTGGCCAATGCCCATTTAAACCATATTTTGTGTCTGGTTCCCCATGGGTCATGCTCACACAACCCAGCAGTCTACATCAGAGTATCCTAAAGAGCTTCACCAGCATGAATAAGCCAACTCCATGGCACTCTCAGGGGAAAAAGGGGCCACTATCCCCATTTTCATGTAGGGAAATGAAATAGAGATGCTAGCAGAGGGGTTTGCAAGGAGCTGCAGTTGAGTGTTTTGGAAACTAGGACCAAGCAACAGATGCTACACACACCAATCTTCTGTACTGGATCACCTTTTCCTTCACAGCCCCCGTCTCTCTCCCCCCGTTTTATCCTGTTGTTTGGGCTCTGGAGAGCCCAGGAAGTCAGCCGATCCTAGTTTTAATACTAATGCTGTAGTGCGGGGCGGGGGGACAGACCAATGGTGCATGCAATCACCTTGATTCAGGGGTCAGCCTCATGTAATCTAACAGGACCCCTCCCATGGCTCCCAGCTCTAGGACACCTGAGCAACTGGTCTCAACTCCCTTTTAGAGAGAGCCTTCCCTGCCCCACTGGAGAAGCTCTCTTAGGTTCTCTCCTTGGGGGGGTTAAGTCCTGCTCTCTTCCCCAGAGGTGATCTCTGAGGGGCTGGTTCCCCCTCCCCACCATGATCTACTGGAAACTAGCTTGTGAGCCAACTGTACATCACAACTTAACCTCTTGCTACCCCTGATTTAGTGCTTATGGAGAACAAATATTTTCAGTAGGGCTTTCATGTTCTATCACAATTTTCCAAAGAGAAAGCATCTGCCCCATTTCTATCTTTCCCCCTCTATCCCCATTCACCCCTGCAGTCATTAGGGCTATTAGCCTTTCAAAGCACTCATCAATAAGGACTCAAGCATCAATGGTAAAGGGGTAGGAAACTCCCTGGCGATTACTGCAGTGGCCTCATGAACATCACAGCCTGAAAGCTCATTGAGCCAACAGCTCAGCTCCAACCATTTGGAGAGAAAACTGAAATTCAGAGCAGTCAGCTTGGTCATGCCAGGTTAGAATTTCAAGTTGAGTACAAATCCTAATCTAGGAAATAAGATCTGTGGGAGCAAGCCCTTTCTACTCACCCTCTGCTTCCAGTGCTAGATGTCCTTCTGCTCAGGGAGGACTTGTGCTTCATTTGAGATTTCATGATCACATCATGTTTGTGTTTCAGCTCTAGGAGTAACACTTTAAATTCCTCTTCTTCACACAAGTCTAAGGCACACAAACCAAACACTGAAGTAGGCTGCTGCTCCAGTGTGTTGGAACAGTATAGGAGGGGCTAGAGACAGTCCTAGCTACGTGAAGGGTCCGAACACCAAAAAGGAAGAGAAATGATGGCTTGAAAGAATCTAACTATAATGCCATTAATGGGATAAAATTGAGAAGAAATTTTTTAAAAACAGAGCAGGAAAGAATTTGCAACACTTATGATCTGAATAGGTAGTAGCCTGCGGAGGAATCTTGTCTGCAGGCCATGGAAACTACGTTGGTGAAACCCAGCAAACCTTACACCAACTTACGAACTCACATAGACATACAATTATGAACAAAATCACTGTCTCTGCAGTGGACAATCACTTCTCCAGCACAACCACTCCCTATCAGAGTTCAGTCCTCATCCTCAAACGAAACCTAAATACCACCCTCAGAAGACGGGCCTGGGAACTAAAATTAATAACTTTATTGGATACCAAAACCAGTAAAGACCTAACAAAGGCCTAAAAAATATCTCAAGCCACGACAAAAATATGTAAACTTTAACACCAAAAATAATGGACTTAACAAGGACGTGTATTTTTCCTGCCACTACAAATGTCTGTAATACCTTACAATATACTGCATTTTTAATTTCTGCTATCCCCTGTATTATTATTATTATTATTATTAACAAACATTTATATAGCGCCAGCAGTGTACCTGGCACTTTACAAAGTAATAAAATAGACACAGTCCCTGCCCCTAGGGCTTACAATCTGAGAGAAACAGGAAACAGCATATTAGGGCAGCTAAAACAGGACTGAACAAAGCAGTGGAGAATATACAGATATTATAATGTTCAGTCATAAGAACATAAGAAGTGCCTTACTGGGTCAGACAAATGGTCCATTTGAGCCCAGGATCCTGTCTCTGACAGCGGCCAATCTCGGTTGCTTGAAGTATCCAACAGGTCACTATAGGAATCCATTCCCTGTTGTTCACTCCCAGCTCCCGACAGTAAAGAGGTTACACTCCCCAAACCTACCTGGCTAATAGCTGCTAATGGACCGATCCTCCAGAAACTTGTCCAACCCTTTCTTAAACCCAGCTAAACTACTGGCCTTGACCAAGTCCTCTGGCAACAAATTCCACAACTTAATTGTGCGTTGAGTGAAAAAATACTCTCTTTTAAATCTGCTACTTGTGAGTTTCATGGAGTGTTCCCTAGTCCAAGTACTATTTGAGAGGATAAATAACCGTTCCCTATTAACGTGTTCCACACCACTCATGATTTTATAAACTTCTTTCATATCCCCTCTCAGTCCTCTCTTCTCCAAGCTGAAGAGCCCCAACCTATCCAGCCTCTCTTCATAGGGAAGTTGTTCCAGACACCTTATCATTTTTGTTGCCCTTCTCTGTACCTTTTCTATTTCAACAATATCTTTTTTGAGATGGGGCGACCAGAACTGCTCACAATATTCAAGGTGCGGTCGCACCATACACTTATATAGTAGCATCATGATATTTTCCGTTTTATTCTCTATCCCTTTATGAATAGCCTAACTTTCTGTTTGCTGTTTTGACAGTTGCTGCACGCTGAGCTGAGGATTTCAATGTATTGTCCACAATGACTCCAAGGTTCTTTTCCTGAGTGGTAACTCCTAATTTAGAACCCAGTGTTGTGTAAATAAAGTTTGGATTGTTATTCCCTATATGCATCACTTTGCACTTGTCCACATTAAATTTCATCTGCCATTTAGATGCCCAGTCACCCAGTCTTGCAAGATCCCCCTGCAATTCTTCCTAGTCCACTCGTGTTTTAACTACCTTAAATAACTTGGTATCGTCTGCAAATCTGATCACCCCACTCCTTACTCCCCTTTCCAGATCATTGATGAATACATTAAACAGCACTGGTTCTAGTACAGACCCCTGGGGAAAACTGACCATTTAGTCCTCCTGTCCCTTAAGCCAGTTACCAGTCCACAATATGACACTGCCTCCTAACCCATGACTTTTTAATTTCCTTAGGAGTCTCTCTTGAGGGACCTTATCAAATGCTTTCTGAAAATCCAGATGTAGTGTATCAACTGGCTCTCCCTTATCCACATGGTTGTTTTGTTTACACCCTCAGCAAATTCCAATAGATTGGTGAGGCACGACTTTCCTTTGCTAAATCCATGTTGACTCTCCCCCATTAACCCATGTTTATCAATATGCCCCATTATTTTGTTTTTAATAATAGTCTCCACCATTTTGCCTGGCACAGTCCTACAGTGAGGCCGTCACGAGGAGCTAAACCTACTAGGAATCTCCCATCTAATATCTATGCAGCATTTTTAACCTCTGGGTTTGAGGATGTGGAAGCTCAGCCCTGTCCGGATTATTTGGATCAGTTTCACTTGGTGTCACCCACCAATGCAGGGGGATGTTCTTGGGGCAAAGCAAGCAACCAACGTAAATTGGATTCATGCCCATCCTGGTTAGTGAAAGTCAGGCGGGAAAGACTGGGGCCACTGTCAGGGTACCAGATGACCCTAAAATGGCAGTTGTCTGTCCCTTGCTCAAAAAACCGTCACTTAACACTGACTTCCTGGGCAGCTATCACCTGTTTCCAACCGCCTCCTTTTAGGGAAGGTTATTGAAGAGGTGGTTGCCTGGGAGCTTCAAGGGCATCTCAGTGCTATCAGGTTCCTGGACTCGTGTCAGTCTGGGTACAGAACTGAAACTGTGCTTGTGGCCTTAATTGACTATCTGTGCCAAGAGATCAATGAGAAATTATACCCTGCTGATCCTGTTAGACCTTGCGGTGTTGATGACATGACTGGGATCTAACCAGTAGGGGTGGGAAACCGGTAGAATCCGGTATCCGATAATGCCGGTACCGGGCGTACCGGCATTATCGGATTCGATCCGGTAATCCGGACCCGGTACCGGATTTCGGGGTACCGGATTTTTTTACATTGCAGCCATTTAAAAATGGCTGCAATGTAAAAAAAACTTAAAGCCCCAGCAAAAAAGTTTTAAAAAAAAAACAACCTCCCCAAGTCCAGGCTGCGCGGGTGGAAGGGGGGACACCCCCCACCCACCCTGCCCAGCCTGGATTTTTGTTTTAAAAAAGAAAAGAGTAAGACCCAGAGGCGAGGCGAGCCCACCCCCCAGCACCAGCGGCCGCGGCGTCCCCGCAGCCGCCGGTAAGTATGACCCGATCCCTGGGGGGGGGTGTTTAACACCCCCACCCCCCCAGGGATCACCCCTACAGTGCGCTTGCCGCTTACCTTTGGGAGCTCCGGCGGCGGCGGGCGGTCCGGCGGCC
>QEPC01010958.1:1400159-1413057 GCA_003113815.1 Sphenodon punctatus
CCCCATTGAAACCAATGAAATAAATCCGGTACCGGCATACCGGATTTAATCCGGGAATCCGGTTTTCGTAGAACCGGTAACCGGTAAATCCGGTAGCCGGTAATGGGCCCGGGGTCCCACCACTACTAACCAGGGTCCATGGGACAGTTCTTGAATGTTTCCGCTTACTCCTGTCAGGGAAATTCCAGCATGTGGTGACGGGTGATTGTTTGTCCTCCTTCTGACTCCTCTGCTGTGGGGTTCTGCAGGGTTACATCCTGTTTTCCTTCCTGTTCAAAGACCACTGGGTGAGACTGTGCATAGATTTGAGGTGTGCTGCCATCAATACACAGACACCCAAATCTATTTATCTTTTTCATCCGACACGGGTCCTGTAGGTTTACTCAGTGCCTGGCTGCAACTGGGGACTGGATGTGGGTGAGCCAACTGAAGCTGAATCCAGACAAGACTGAAGTGAGGTTGGTTGGCCAGCCCTGCAACCGGAGGAGCTTGGGGACACCCATCATTGATGAAGTAGAGTATTCCTTGGTTACTCAGGTTTGTAGTCTTGGGGTGCTCTTGGATCCTGATCTGTGTCTGGAACACCAGGTTGTGGTGGTGGCCAGGGGTGCCTTTCACCAATTCCATCTGGCGGGACGGCTGCATCCCTTTCTCTCAGATAGGGATCCAACCACCCTCATCCATGCCTCTATTGCCTCGAGGCTCGACTACTGCAATGCGCTCTACATGGGGCTGCAGCTTGTGCTGAATGCGGGAGTCTGCCTTTTGACAGGGGTGAGCCGCTGGGTGCACATAGCACTGGTGCTTCAGAGTCTGCACTGGCTGCCCATAGAATCAGAGTGGGAAGGGATCTCAGAGGTCATCTAGTCCAGCCCCCTGCTCAGTGCAGGAAATCCCCAGCTACAGCATCCCCAACAGATGCCCGTCCAGCCTCTGTTTGAAAACCTCCAGCGAAGGAGAGCCCACCACCTCCCTAGGCAATGTCTGCTCCACTGTCAAACAGCTCTTACCATTAGGAACTTCTTCCTAATGTTTAACTGAAATATACTTTCTTGTAATTTGAGCCCATTATTTCTACTCTTGCCCTCCAGGGACAAGAGAGAACAAGTCTCTGCCATCCTCTCTCTGAGACAGTTCTTCAGGTAGTGGAGACTGCTATCATGTCTCCCCTTAGTCTTCTCTTCTCTAGGCTAAACATACCCAGTTCCTTCAACCTTTCGTCACAGCACTTGCTTTCCAGACCCCAACCATCTTTGTTGCCCTCCTCGGAACCCGTTCCAATTTTTTTATGCCCTTCTTAAAGTGCGGTGCCCAGAACTAGACACAATAGCGTTCCAGGCACAATTCAAGGTGCTGGTTCTGACCTATACAGCCCTAAACGGCCTGGGCCCTAGATATCTAAGAGACTGCCTTCCTCCTCATGTCCTTCCACAGCCTCTAAGATCAGCTGTGACCACCCTTTTGCAAGTACCAGCATTGGCCCAGGTCCACATATATCCATACATCAGGCACGCCGAGACGTGCTCTCGGTAGCGGCTTCACAGCTCTGAAACTCCCTTCCCCTGAAGGTTTACCTAAACCCTAGTTGGAGCATGTTCCAGAGGCAGTGTAAGATCTATTTATTTATTTATAAAACAGTTTTCTGCGGTGACCTATAACATCAAAACCCCATAAAATGCATAAAACCAAAACAATACATTTAAAGAGAAGGCAAAAAAAACCCCAACCCAGATAAAGCACCCCCTCCCAACCTCCACCCCATCTCCCTCACCAAAAGCTAGGCAGAACAGCCAAGTTTTACACATACGACGGAAGTGTATGTGTGGCCAACTGAGTCTCCACCGGGAGGGAGTTCCACAGCCTATGCAGAGTCACCGAGAAAGCCCTCTCCGTAGTGGCCCCCAGGCTACGTGGGGGACCTTGAGAAGGACGCTCCCAGCGGACCGCAGAGGTTGCTCCAGAGCGCAGAGTGAGACGATCCTGCAGGTAAGTCGGGCCAAGGCCGTACAGGGCTTTATAGGTCAAAACTAACACTTTGAATCGAGCCCAGAAGACTATAGGCAGCCAGTGCAGAGCCCGGAGCACCGGTGTAATGTGTTCCTGACGACCCGTCCCCATAAGGAGATGGGCCACCGCATTCTGTACTAGCTGCAGTCTCCGGACCATCACCATGGGTAGCCCCACCAGGCATTTTAGCAAGGCAGGGGTAGATCTGGGGGAAGGGGTGTATTATTAGTTGTTATAATGATGTAAGCTGTCCTGAGTCTTAGGGGAATAGGGCAGGGTAAAAAATAAATAAATAAAAATTAAAATATACAATTCTCGCACACCATGGGTGTGAGAACCACCCTTTGAAAGCTTCTGTATTTATGAGATTAGAGCCTATGGACACATAGTAACCCACCAACACGTCTCTGACAGAACCCCAATAGAAACAAAATCTAGAGAGTTCCTGGGGAGGTACAAAGAACATTTTGCCCTTCTATAATATTTCATCCAGTGATCCATTTTGGAAACTGGAATGAAGAGGCACGCTGCCTGCTATACATGCACACGAGGATGTTCATTTTGAACCTGGGAAAAAGTGAAACACAAAGGTCATTTCATTGTGGTCGTGAGTGAGCAGCACAGCTAGGAACAGGATGCTAGTGTCTCATATTTGCATCAGCAAATCATTTTTGAGAAGGTCTGCTCCCAATTCCAAGCAGGCTAAGGGAAAATGGGAAGTGCTGAGCTGTTTGGAGGAGTTCCAGCAATGTATCCAAGACTGGGAACACCAGAAAGGGAGAAACTGAGCTCACCTATTGGCATCTCATCCAAGGATGTTCGGGTGCTCAAACTGGCCCCATGGGACACCAGTAGCTCTGCCATCTGCATCTGGAACAAGGGAAATAAACCAGTATTCACTATCCAGTTGTGGCAAACTGCTATCCATGTGCGATTGAAGAAGTGAAACAAGCATTGCAAAAGCAGCTTGCAACAAGCACATACCTGTCCCCAGAAGGCAGAAGCATGGAGGGGTTCCCAGCCATCCCAGTCTTTGATGTCCAGCCTTGCTCCGTGGTCCAGAAGAATCTCAGCTGCATGTAGGTAACCATTGGCTGCAGCTATGTGTAGCTAAAAGACATGGTGGCGGAGAGCATGTGAGACTCCCCATAGGACACAGTGCTTTAGAAATTAGAAGTAGGACTAATAGCACTTTAGAAGGTAGTAGCAGTTGTACAACCAAACTACCTGCTCTGCCAAGTAACTCAGGAAATGTCCGGGGAATGTCCCCAACAGAATTCAGAAGAAGAAAAAATATGGCAGCCTCAGCTTTCACTGATGTCAAAGGAAAGACACTCCATTGATGGAGGGGAGTTAGGTCATACCCTGTCACATCAGGTAAACGAGTAATTTTCTACCAGTGAGGGTCCTTCAGCTAATGGAGATTGTCGGAGGGTTTTATCTTTAAATGTAAATTATATTTATCTAAGCCTCATTTCTATCCCTCAAAAGCAGAATAGGAATCCCTAAAATCACCTACCTTATGTTTACACATAGACATTCTTAGAGCTAGGATCAGTGTGCGGAGGGTTAGTATATTCAGAAAAATGGGTTCGTGTTTTGCATTTTCACCTCAAGATTCCAATGCTTTACAATCCAAGCATGTCGTACTAGCAGAATTCAGCTAGCTCTGGAGTGGAGGGTAACAGCCAAGGGCACGTAGGATGCAGGTGAATACCGGCAGAAGGGGAATAGGATACCCCTCTAAGGTGCTCTCAGATGGAGCTTCAGAATCAAGTTTTCATTTGTTAGAGGCCTCTCTTTTGCAGGCACAACTTTTCCATATGTAGTTATTGCTCTCAGTTTGAGACAGAAATCTCAGTCCCTAATTATAAGCACGGAAGTTGGAGTCTACTGTCAAATTTTGACATCCAAGGGCATACATTATAACAGCATGAGATCCTGTTGTAGAAACCCTTAACAACTAGATCCTGTCTGTTGGGCGAGTACATTTTAAAAAGGCTCCTTAGAGTGCTTTTCATGTAGCCTGCTGATGCAGGTTGTATCAAAATCTCCTACTTCATAAAATGGTATGCAGTTTGCTGGGTGCCAGTTGGCAGAAGTCCCTCCCGTGCAGGGGGCGGGCTGATCATTTCACTGCTATAATGAGCAAAAACTACCTTTGCTCCTTTCTTCACTCTCTCTAGTGAGGCTGGAACGTGGATCAAGCTACAGAATGGCAAGGAATTTTGCTGGCTTTCCCCTGGAAAGAACTCTTGGTGCCCTGTTGTGGACAGTTAAAAGGGCAGTGTCATAGTAGAGAAGTGAGTTTTTCCTGCCCCTTTGTTACCCTATGATCGTCTGAGTTACTTTGTATACTTTTTTGCAGTCAAAAAAGCAAACAGAATGTTAGGAGTTATTCGCAAAAGGATAGAGAACAGAACTGAGGATGTCATAATGCCTCTATACAAATCGATGGTGCGACCACACCTGGAATATACAAATCCATGGTGCAACCACATCTGGAATACTGTGTGCAGGTCTGGTCGACCCATCTCAAGAAAGACATAGCTGAACTAGAAAAGGTACAGAGAAGGGCAATGAGAATGATCAAGAGTATGGAATTAATTCCGTACAAAGAGAGGCTTGACAATCTGGGTCTCTTCAGCTTAGAGAAGAGAAGACTGAAAGGAGACATGATAGAGGTTTATAAAATCTTGAGTGGTGTGGAACGAGTAGATAGGGAACAGTTATTTACCCTCTCAAATAGTACTAGAACTAGGAGACACTCCATGAAACTAGCTGCTGGCAGCTTTAAAACAAATAAAAGGAAGTACTTTTTCACTCAACGCATAATTAACTAACGGAATTTGTTGCCAGAGGATGTTGTCAAGGCCAGTAGTATAGTTGGGTTTGAAAAGGATTGGATAAGTTCTTAAAGAGTAGGTCTATTAATGGCTATTGACCAAGTAGTTTACGGGATGAACTTTTTATCGTCGGGAGCTGGGAACGAACAACAAGGAATGGATTGCCCGCTGTGACTGTTGGTTCTTCTCCCATGCAATTGAGATTGTCCACTGTCGGATGACAGGATGCTGGGCTCGATGTACCATTGGTCTGACTCAGTATGGCACTACTTATGTTCTTATATTTCCTGCTATATTCCTATCTGGGAGCTTCACTCCTCCTCTTCTACTATCCTTCTCGGCCACAGAGTCCCCCTGCTCCTGGAAAGGTTGGCACTCCTTCTCCCAGGCTTCCCAGGCAGTTTCATGTGTGCAACTCCCTCCCTTAACACATTTACTCAGCTCCCTCCCAACCTTCAAATAGCCCCTAAAAGCCTACCTCTTCTGTCACATTCCCACAGACTGGTCACTGATGCTCCTCTTGCTGTTCTGTCATTCAGGGTCCCCTTCTCCCTTGTAATTAAGCTAAGCATGTGCACCTATGATTTCTCAACTTAGTGAATGTATCTCTGTCCCCCTATGTTTCCCTGTCTCTTGGCTCCCCCACCCCTGGTCTTTCCTAGACTGTAAGCCTCTCGGGGCAGGGAGCGAATGAAGATTAATGGCGCAGTGGTCATCAGACCATATTATACCAAACAAACGGTGAAGAACAAAGGTTGGGGCAGGGACCTATCTTTAGTGAGTGATTGTATAGTGCCAGGTACATTGCTCGCATTAGATAAATAATAATAATAGATATGTTCTCCAATGCTTCCCAAGAAGTTTCTCAGCAACCTCTGAGTCTCCCTACAAAAAAAAGAGCCAATAGTGTCATACAGAGGTGAAAAACTTTAATCTTCAGGCTGCAAGGTGAAAAAAATCAGGTGGCACTGCTATTTCAGAGCTCATCATTTCTATTACATTACCCAGAAGTTGGGATCCTGTGTGTTAGGCACTGTATCCATCAGAAGGTGGCAGTCTTTGACACACAAAAAGTTCAGATTAAAAGAATATCCAGCAATGTACCAAAACTGGGGTAAGGTGGATGAGGAAGAGCTACAATCAAATATGCTATGCACACAACATGCATTTGCATTTTTATTATGTGTATATTTTTTCCTATTTGCCCTCAATTGACACATTTCTTGTAGTCTCCATGGCAGTTGTCATACCTCTAGGACTAGGAGGCCAAGAGGGGGCTGCATGCGAGTAAGAAATGGCTAGACTAGGATCCCTTACTTCACATTAAGTGGCTTGAAATTTAGATACAAGCTTGATCCCTCAGGCAGGACTTTGTTATGCAAAATCATGATGAAGCAGTTTTTTATACAATGAGATTTTGCAACAGCACGAGGTCGTGTAATATTGGGCGACAGACAAAGAATTAGCAAAACCTGAGTAATTCTAAAGGGGCAGTCAAGGGACAAACACTTGGAAGGACATGAAAGTTTAATTCATGAGACTCCCATCACTAATATTCTTTAGGAAATCTGTCCTTCTCGCAGATTTTAACACTAAAAGGTTTCAGGGATTTTCAGGGAGCATTTCTGGATTACCCAGTGTCAAGAATTAGGACTTATTTTAAAGATTTCTTTGCCCTGGCCACGGCTTGGTTACTTTGTAGAACTCAAAGTAGGAAAACCCTCTTCCCTGAGTATATGAGCTCTACAGCATTAAGTTCCTAGATATTACAGCATAGGCAGTATTAACAAGGCACTACAGTTTGGGGGGAAATTAACGGAAAGACCTAAAGGAGAACCCTAGTTTGGAGGCAGACAGGAGAGAGGAGATATTGACCTGGATTCTTCAGCCCCTTTTAATTTCCTTTCATGACACAGACTTTCAAAGCTCTAAGGCAGTGCAGAACAGTTCTGCTGCCACTGAGCCAAGCTGTTGGGCTGCCCTCAGATGGTACATGTTAGAACCATCCAGAGGTTTTGTCCCCTCCAACTCCAACATCAGGGAGGCAGAAGAAGTGTGAAATCACTCAATGTCCCTCCAAGATCACTCCAGCATTGCTCTGGCACATCTGGGGCTTAGTGTTCTGCTGTGGCAGCCCCCTCAGCATAGAACTAGCTCCCTCCAGGCGTTCATGCCGTTCCTCTTTTCTCCCCTTTAAAAAGCACCGGAAGAGTTATGTGTTTGCCAGGGGCTTTGAGGATCCACTGCGGGTTCCCCTTAATGTGTTTTGTCCTCCCTCCTTACCTTCCACTTTAAAATTGTTTTTAAATGGATTTGATATTGGTTTATTGTATTTTTATATTGTGAAGTGCCATTTGGCAGGGGGGGGGGAAGCAAGGGGGAGCAGAGGCTATAAAAATAAAATCATCATCATTATTGCCAGACATTATATCATCTGCAATGACATGACTAAGGATGTTTTCAGACATGACATTAACCCCAGTTTAACCACACTTAAAAATTTCTTATACATGTTGCAGGGCTGTATTGGTGCCCTATGCAGCCCTGCAACATGCATAAGAAATGTTCAAGTGTGGTTAAACTGGGGTTAGCGTCAAGTCTGAAAACACCCTAGGTGTAGAGCTCTTAAGCCCAGTTCTTTCCAAGACAGACATGTGTTCTGGGAGAAACTTCCCCCATGGGACAGAATAGTTCCAGAAGAGGTTTATGTTGTGTTGTGAAGCAAACGGCATTTGTCCCTGTTGCAGCTTGCAAACCAATTTATTAAGGGACAGATAGGAATTGCCATATTGGACCAGCCTATGCTCCAAACATGACTAACATGAGGAGACAAAAGTTCAGGAAATATCCTTGGGAGGAAAACCTTTCAGTCCATAAGTGTGAAACATAGCAGTCCTGTTCAGTTTGCATGCCTGGGATTTTGTAATGAGAAGTATTTGGTGGTCTCAGCTTAGGCCAAGAGGAAATGACACTTCTATATTCAATCTAGAAATACCAATCAGGGCTGCATTCCCAGTGTCACACAACCTGCTGTTAGACCTGGCTACAGTGTTCTGGGTTTGCTTAGAGTGGGCACTGGTTCACTGCTGTAGTATTCAAGAGAAGCTTTGCTAGAAGCAATAAGCCCAACTAACTCTGTTCATATTGTACTTAGCTCTGAAAAGGTTACAAATTCCACATGTCACTGCCAGCCTTCTAAAAATGCAGGTCAAAGAATTGACTATAGGAATTCCACTCACCAGTGTAGCACCTTGAGGATCTATTGTGTTCAGGTCTTCTCCTGTTGCTATCAGATCACTGATGTCGGCAACCATTTCCTGCTCTGGGGCCGCCCGCATCTCATTAATCTTTTCCTGCGTAATTCCTGTAAAGAACAGGGAGAAGAGGGGTAAATAAAAATCTGTTCTCTTCCTCCAAGTGTGAGTTTAAAGGTGAGGTATATTCATGAGATTATTATTGTTTTTGCTGAGCACCAGTGCTTTGCTGGGAAAACAGCACACTTTGCATACTTCTGCACCACCTGAAGTGCTGCCATTTCTGGAGACAAGAGACACTGTCAGGTTGACAATGGAATGCATCGTGGTCACAATCCTGAAACCACTTACTCCAGGAGTAGCCCCTTTGACTTCATTGCAGCCACTCTGCCCAAAAATGATACAGCAACATTGTACTTTATGAGGAGAGCCAGGATCTTAACTATCCAAGCAAAGCAGAAAAGACTTTGGCTTTAATGTCTCATCTGAATAACCTATCTTAAGGAAGATGAAGTCCTGCCAAGCCTTGGTGAACCATAGATAACTAGCTCTGTGGTTATAGCTGAATACAGAAACCTTCAATCTGGGTCACTTAAGTTTGTTCAGGACTCAAAAGGTTCCAGCCTAAGAGGTTTGACTTCCAGGAAGAAATGCTGTGCATGCACTTCTACTTTCCTTGAAGAAGGTCCACCAAGAGTTGAGGGATGCAAGACTTAATGCAATATATCAACCCACTTTCAGAGCACTATGAGAGTTCCTGTCCTTCCTTACCCTGGTATGCCATGCAGGTCTCAATGACATCTAGCGTTGGCTCATCTTCACAGAGGTCGTATGGCATATTTCCATCTGCGTTTACTGCCAGCAGATCTGCCCCACTGCAAGGAGAAAGGCCATTATCAGGAAGAGGCAGCAACATACATACAATGAGCAGATACCTCAGATGCTCTCCCATAATGGGCAACAATGGCATTCATGATAAATATTCTAGAGACAAGACTAAGGTTATAAATGGATGCCTAGATACCACCATGATTGGTGTGGGACTAGGTAACAAAGCCGCACATAAGGCGTAGGAAAGGCAGGGACAGAAGTCCTGAAGCAGACTGGCATCCACAAAGCTTTTAGAGCTGACTAAGCCTCCCGCATAGGTTTGGAGATGGCAGATTGAGTTTAGCACACACACACGGAAGCGTCTCTCTGCTCAAAATCCTCCCCCTATGCTACTAAAAGCAATCAGGTCATAAGCCTCTCATTGTAACTCTTTGTTCTTGGCAACGAGCCACTGGAACACAGTGCTAGAATACAGTGCCAAGCAAGCATCAGTTCCTTATGAGATGGATGCTTGGCTGGGGCGCAATGATAAATTCTGGAGTGCCAGAAGCATGGGCAGCTTGGGTGCTGGGAGAGGAATGCAAGGGGCTGCAGTTGCACCCCTGGCTCCCATCTGGCCCTGCCCCTTCAGAGCATCATGATATTCAGGAAAGGGGCATGGTCATGTCAGGAAGGGGCGGGGACCCCCTTTGCCTCACCCTTTTCTGACATCATGAAGTCGCAGTGCTTGGAATGGCCTGACTCCCCCATGCCCCACATTGTATGCAATTCTGTTGGTGCCTTTGGCCAGAAGGATTAGGGAAGCAGTCTAATCACAGCCTCCAAGTTCATAAAGAACCATGAACATCTGGAAAAGTCCCTTCTTGGCAAATAACTCTACGTTGTCTATCATGGATGGTGCTTCTTGCACATTCCTCTCAGTCATCTTTGTACTAACCCCTATTGGAGGCAGGATATCCAATCTGACAGGCCACCTCTTTGATCCCTTGATAATCCTGGTGCGAATGCTGTACGATAGAGATGTCTTGATGCAGTCTGTGTACTTAATATTCTAACACAGTTACACCTTGATCTGCCTTGATGTTTACGGTCTTTGAAGGGCAGACATCGCACCACCTGCATTTATATTTGTGCTCATTTCTTCCATACGAACAAAGTACGCTACAAAGCAATTCACTTGCAAACTATCACAGAGTCCATTTAAGCAGAAAACAAAGCATGGAGCTAGACATCCTTTGTAAGCTGCTACCTCCAAGGGCCTCTGTGGGTTCCATGTTCTGGCAGTAAGCCTTTTCATACACATTTAAGCAAAATCTTTGATCTGCAACACCTGTTGCAGAAGACTGCTTTGATTATAACAGCCACACATTCTGCTATGCACTGCAGAAACCCTATCCTCCCTCACTGTGTAGAAAGATCTAACCAACATACTTCTAAACAGGAACCATGGAGTTCCTACGCCCATTCAATGGGGGCGTGCAGGAGTAACAAACACCTGTCCTGACAAGAGAGTACAGAAGGTCAGGAGCGTTCCTAGCTCCCCACTCTAACCCTACTTTATCATTTTTATAGCACCACCAATGTGCCTGGCACTGAGCAGTCTTGATTAAAGACAGGTCCCTGCCCTGAAGAGCTTACAATCCAGGATGGGCAAAGGTGGAAAGGCAAGGGAGAGGGGAACATAGGGAAAGATTGGGATTATTAATTATTGTTATAAATATTATTTATATAGCACCAGCAATGTACCAGGCACTGTACAGTCAGTTGTAGTTACAGACAGGTCCCTACCCCAAAGGGCTTACAATCTAAAAGATAAGGAAGGGGGAGACGAAGGAGAGGTGAACATCGGGAGAGATGAGGATACATTCATGAGTTTGAGAAGATGCAGGTGCACGTGCTTAACTTAGTTATACGGAAGAGATTCTGAGGGAGGGAGGAAGGAGGAGGATGAAGTTTCACTCGTGACAAGTCAGGGAAAGCCTGACAGAAGAGGTAGGCTGTCAGGAGGGATTTGAAAGTTGGGAGGGAGCAGAACGAACGTATCCAGGGAGGGCGTTCCATGCATGAGGGGCAGCAAGAAAGAAGGGGCAAAGATGCTTAGAGGAGCAGGGGAGTCACAAGCTGGCAAGAGTGGGAGCAGAAGAGGAGTGAAGCTCCCAGGCATGAATGTGGCGGGATACAAGAGCAGAGAGATATGGGGAAACAAAGCCATGAAGAGCCTTGAGGGTGAAGATTAAGAGCTTGTGATGAATTTGTTCCTGTAGGTAGAGGGAGCCAGTGTACGGTAGAGAGGAGGGGCTGAACGTGGTCAAAGTGATGGACAAGGTGGATGACTGTCAGCAGAGCGTTGAACAGAGATGAGGGGGGCAAGTTCAGAGTAGGGGAGACCAGTAAGGAGGAAGTTACAGTAGTCAAGGCAAGACTAGAGCGTGAACTAGGGTTTTTGCAGTGGCAACAGTAAGGCAGGGCTGGATTTTAGCTATATTATACATGACAAAGCAGCACGATTTGGCAACAGCCTGGATCTGAGGTGTAGAGGAGAGGGAGGAGTCAAAAACGAATCCCAGGCTACATGTCTGAGGGACAGGCTGGATGGTGACACCCACAATGGAAACTGAGAGGAAAGTAGGAGAGGAACATTGGGGGGCGGGGGGAGGGAAATATAAGGAGTTTAGTCTTGGCAGTATTAAGCTTGAGTTGGTGGCAAGACATCCAAGCAGAGATGTCAGAGCGACAGTCAGTGATATGAGACTAGATGGAGGAGGAGAGCACAGGAGTGGAGAGAGAGAGTTGCATGTCATCAGCATACAGGTGGCACTGGAAGCCATGAGATTCAATAAGTTTACCCAGAGAAAGAGTGTAACAGGAGAAGAGAAGAGGGTCCAGGACAGAGTCTTGGAGAACTACCACAGAGAGGGGGAGTGACATAGAGGTGGCACCAGCAAGAGAAATGTTCAAGAAGCGGTTTTAGAGATACGAAAAGAACCAGTCAAGAACAGAGTCCCAAAAACCTAGGGAGCATAGCGAATCCAGGAGGAGGCCATGCAGTGTCAAAGGTGGCAGAGAGATCAAGGAGGACAAAAAAGGAGTAGAGGCCCTAATACTTACCTAAGAGAAGCTCAGCAGTGATTCTGGCAAGGGCAGCCTCATGTATAACTTAGTTACAAGGAGACTCCAAATAAAAAAACCTTGCAGTTTAAAAAACAAACAAACATTGAAGGCAGGACCATTTCCGAAACAAAAAAGCCTTTCTCTGCAAGAACATTTCACAAAACACTTTTAACCATAGCTTTAACTCCCAAAACCATGAAAATTAATTTCAATTGCAATTCAAAAAACATTTAACAACATACATTACAGTAAAACGCAAGCGCCAAAAAGGATGGAAATTATTTACACTTCTTTATCTATATTGCATAACATCATCAACTTAACACAGCATATGTACTCAATAGATGGTTACTCTTAGTACTATTTACCACTAACTAAACTATGACTATTTCTTTACAGGTCATTTATTTATCATAAGTTGCCTACGAACATTTTCCACAACATCTTAACTCTGTCCTTTTGCACAGAATTTAATTGTATAAGTAATTTAATTGTATAATGTATAAACTTTCATTGAAAGAATTTCATTGTATAAAGCTTATACAATTTCTATACATGTGATGGACAGAGTTAAGGCATTGCAAAACTTTTCGTAGGCAACTTAGATTCCAAGAAGGCACAGGATCTGCCCTGAGGAATTTGGAGGGCAGGATCTCCGGGTTGAGAGAGAAGAGAGCCGGCAGGGGATGGGAGTTACCGAGGCCCCTGCAGGCAGGTGCTCACTCATTTTATTATTATTATTATTATTAACAAACATTTATATAGCGCCAGCAGTGTACCTGGCACTTTACAAAGTAATAAAATAGACATGGTCCCTGCCCCTAGGGCTTACAATCTGAGAGACAGGAG